>SZWC01002943.1:71027-81976 GCA_023375785.1 Penium margaritaceum | reverse complement strand
GTGTTGCAATGGTAAGTGTTGCGACTTCCCGTGTTGCAACTGCCAGTGTTACAACTACTAGTGTTGTAACTGCCTGTCTTGCAACTGCAAGTGTTCTAACTGCCAGTATTGCAACTGCCTGTGTTGCAACTGCCAGTGTTGCAAATCCAATGTTGCAACTGCCAGTGTTGCAACTGCCAGTGTTGCAACTGCCGGTGTTTCAATTTCCAGTGTTGCAACCACCAGTGTTGCAACTGCCAGTGTTGCAACTGCCAGTGTTGTAATTGCCAGTGTTGCAACCGCCAGTGTTGCAACTGCAAGTGATGCAACTGCAAGTGTTGCAACAGCGAGTGTCGCACCTGCCAGTGTTGCAACTGCCATATTGCAACTGCCAGTTTTGCAACTGCTAGTGTTGCAACTGCCAGTGTTGCAACTGCCATAGTTGCAACTGCCAGTGTTGCAACTGCCAGTGATGCAATTGCTAGCATTGTAACTGCAAGTGTTGCAACTGCCAGTGTTGCAACTACCAGTGTTTCAACTGCCTGTGTGCCAACTGTTAGTGTTGCAACTGCAAGTGTTGCAACTGCTAGTGTTGCAATTGCAATTGTTGCAACTACCAGTGTTGCAACTGCCAGTGTTGCAAATGCCAGTGTTGCACCTGCCAGTTTTGCAATTGGCAACGTTGCAGGTTCTTGTGTTGCAACCGCTAGTGTTGCAACTGCAAGGTTTACAACTGCGAGTGTTTCAACTGCTAGTGTTAAAACTGCCTGTGTTGCAGCTTCCATTATTGCAACCGCCAGTGTTGCAACTGCTAGTGTTTTAACTGCCAGTGTTGCAACTGCCAATGTTGTAACTGCCAGTGTTGCAACTCTTTGTGAAGCAATTGCCAGTGTTGTTACTGCTAGTGTTGCAACTTCCAGTATTATAACTTCCTATGTTGCAACTGACATAGTTGCAACTCCAAGTGTTGCAACTCCAAGTATTACAATTGCAAGTGTTGCAAATGCAAGTATTATAACTGCCAGTGTGTCAACTCCCAGTATTGCAACTTCCATTGTTGCAACTGCCAGTGTTGTAACAATGAGTGCTGCAACTGCCAAAGTTACAACTCATAGTGTTGCAACTGCAACTGTTGTAACTGCCTATGTTGCAACTGCTTGCGTTACAACTGCCAATGTTGCAACTGCCAATGTTGCAATTGCCAGTGTTGTAACTGCTAGTGTTGTAAATGCCAGTGCTGTAACTGCTAGTGTTGCAATAGCCGTTGTTGCAATTGCCACTTGTTGCAACTGCCAGTGTTGCGGCCTAGTTGTACCCTAGTTGCGCCCTAGTTGCATCCTAGTTGCGCCTTAGTTGGGCACTAGCTATGACCTAGTTGCGCCATAGCTGCGCCCTACTTGCGCCTTACTTGCGCCCTACTTTCGCCCTATTTACGCCCTGATTGTACCTTAGTTACACCCTAGTCGCACCCCAGTTGCGCCTTAGTTGGGCACTAGCTACGCCTTAGTTACGCCCTACTTGCGTCCTAGTTGTGCCCTAGTTGCACCCTACTTGCACCCTACTTGCGTCTTAGTTGCACCCTAGTTGCGCCCCAGTTGCACCTCAGTTGTGCCCTAATTTCACCCCACTTGCGCCCTAGTTGCATCCTAAATGCACCCTAGCTGCGCCCTAGTTACACTCTACTTGCGTCCTACTTGCGCCCTACCTGCGTCCTACTTGCGCATTAGTTGTGCCCTAGTTGCACCCTAGTTTCAGTCTACTTGTACCCTAATTGCGCCCAAGTTGTGCATCAATTGGACACTAGCTACGGCCAAGTTGCACCCGCTTTGCGCCCTAGTTGCACCCTACTTGTACACCATGCTGTAACATTCTCTCCGTTTTCAGCAAGCACGTGGATTGAAGGAAATTGTTAGGCCATGACCCGACAAGGTGCTGTTGGGGAGAGGGTGAAGGAGGTGAAGGAGAGCGTTGCAACGACGTTGCTCATAAAGGAGGTTCTGCTACAACTGGTCTTTTGTGTCCTGAGTGGAGAGGAAGAGTGAGGTTGAGATGGTGTAGAAAGGACCAGGGCTTTTGTGGGTGATGGGATGATGAAAGGAAAGGTTGATGACTGATGCTGGGATCTGGGCGCAGGTTGGCATACAGCGAGTCCTTGGCCATGTTGATACTAACAAAAAGGCAGTAGAGGCTGCGAATGATGAGTTGAAAGGTCGAAGGAGGTTTGTGTATGCACAAAAATCAGCATGGATGCAGGTTGCTGCGAGACTGGCGATTTAACCGGGCAGATCCGTGTGTCGAGTAGGTGATCGAAGCTGATGGAAAGCGATGCAAACGTGTTTACTGGAGTGAGCGCAGGGGGAAAGCCACGTGTGCTGCTGAGTAGAGGAGTAGAATATGGCAAGGGGAAGGCAAAAGCCGACGTGTCGTTATAAATCTGCTAATGGCTTGGGTACAGACGGCTGCAAAATGGGCAGCTAGTTCGTGCAGGTCCTTGTGCCGATGGCATATGCAAATGAAACTGATGATGAAGACGACGGCAGATGATGGCTTATAAAGGATCTGGGCACAGGGGCAACTCACGTACGATGCAGAAGTTTTGGTGTGGGCACAGGTCGTTGCGAGAAAGGGAATGTGACTAGAGGAATCCATGTGCCGAGAGAGAAACAATGCGGAAAGCATCAGAGGATAGAGATTGATGGCGTGCACGCAGGGACAAAACCGCATGCACTACGAAGCGACGAGGAGGATGCTGACGTGATTAAGGACGGAAGCTGATGAGAAAGCTGATGTTGAGGTAGGATGAAGGATGAAGAGGATACTGAGGACCGATGAGGCGAGCGCGCGGTGCGAGGATGGAGAGGAGGTTGATGGAGATGTTGGTGATGCAAAGTACGGAGATGGAGCTAATGGGATTGCTGTGGTAGAGGAGGATAGAGGGAATGGGAAGAGAGCTATAGGAGAGGAGGACGAAGGGACCATTTTCTCCGCTATTAGGACAGGGAGGACTTGTTCACCATTGGTCAAAGACCGACAAGCAGGAAGACTGGTGGTGTCCGATATCCTGACAGAGAGAGGGAGTCGGCTATAGTAGAAGAAGCGTGAGATTAGCATACCTATTCACAGATGTCAGAATAGTGATGGCTTGTTCCCTAGTTAGCTCGAACTATGAGCAGGAAGACTGGTGGTGTCCGATGTCCTGACAGCGTATAAAGCTCTACTGCCCTGAGGGAACGGGAGGAGATGATGGCAAGAGAAGAGGGAGAGGGCGATAGATGATGAGGCAGATGGATGGACGGAGGTAGAAAGATGATTGCACTGCGAGAGGCCGAGATGATGAGTAAGGAAGCTTCGTGGAAGATGGTGACAGTTGGCAGCTCGAGAGCTCCTTGTAGTTGTTTATAAACGAAATGCTACCGAACATTTGCCACAAGCACGGATGGGCTCAGAGCTTCATCAGGATAACGCGAAGTCGCTTCCAGCTTGAGACATAGTGGATGCACCACTACTGACGCCAGCTACTAGTGAAGCTGAGGGTCGAGAAGCAGCGACGGCAGTAGAGGAATACAGGACAAAAGAGGGCGGCAGTTGGAGCAGCAAAGCGATGACTCGGGGTAAGAGACACCAGGTGATATTGCATGTTGCCCTGATACCATATCAGAAGAATGTAGCGAGATGGGACAGCAATGGCAGAAGCAGGCCGAGGCAATTAGACAAGCCAAAGAACGTTAGATGGATGACGGCAGCAAGGAAACGAAAGACACTGCAAGGAGTTAGTTGCATGAGCTCGAAGAGGAGTGATGTCCGGACAGATGGGTGAGGTAGACACGTAGTCAGTGAGAGAAATAGTTGAGGCGGAGCCAAGGTAACGTGTTGATGAAAGCTGAGCAAGGGACTGGGAGTGACGAAGCAGGGACACGTGAAGTGATAGCGGATGGCGAGAACAGAATGATCGATAGGCGAGCATAGCGAAGACATGGCGGCGAAGCCGCGGAACCAAAGGCGAACAGGATGAAGAGAACTGTGTCCGAGGTTAACTCGGAAGGAATGAACATCCTCCGTTTATACAACACAACAGGACAAAATAGAAAATGTCATGGCTTCTTTCTGCTAGTCGGACGCGGGTGACATGTGTCACTTCATCAGGGGATGACTTGGGTGTCGGTTGTAATGTCGGAACGACCGATGGACCGTTACCAAGGTGATTTGGGTCGGGACCTGAACCTTTATTGAGAACTCAGAATTTCCAAATGGTGATCTCTGTTGGAGTCTATTTTTTTGATAGTTGCGCCCTAGTTGTGCCCTAGTTGCACCCTAGTTGTACCCTTGTTGTATCTTACTTGCGCCTTAGTTGTGCCCTACTTGCGTCCTACTCGTCCCCTAGTTGCTCCCTATTTTCGCTCTAGTTGTGCAGTACTTGCGCCCTCCTTGCGCCCTGCTTGCACCCTAGTTGCGCCCTAATTGCGCCCTACTTGCACCCTACTTGCATCCTACTTGCGCCCTAGTTGCGCCCTTGTTGCGTCCTAGTTGTATCCTACTTGCATCCTACTTGTACCCTAGTAACACCCTATATGCGCCTTAGTTGCACCTTACTTGTGTCCTAGTTATGCATTACTTGCGCCCTACTTACACCCTATTTCTGTCCTACTTGTATCGTAGTTGCGCCCTACTTGTGCCCTATTTGCGTCCTACTTGGGCCCTAGTTATGCCCTACTTGCGCCCTACTTACACCCTAGTTGCGCCTCAGTTAGGCACTAGCTACATCCTAGCTGTGTCCTCGTTGTGCCCTAGTTTTGTCCTAGTTGCACCCTAGCTGCATCCTAGATGCGCCCTACTTCCGCCCTAGTTATGCCATAGTTGTACCCTAGTTGTGCCTTACTTACGCCCTACTTGTGCCGTAGTTGCACCTTAATTGCACACTATCTACGCCTTAGTTGCGTCCTAGTTGCCTCCTACTTTCACCCTAGTTGCGCCCTATTTGCATCCTATCTGCATCCTACTGGCCTCCTACTTCCGCCCTAGTTATACGCCTCAGTTTGGTACTAGCTACGCTCTGGTTGCACCTTAGTTGCACCCTAGTTGTACCCTAGTTGCGTCCTGCTTGCGTCCTAGTTACGCCCTAGTTGTGCCTTAGTTACGTCCTAGATGTGCCCTACTTGTACCCTACTTGCGTCCTAGTTGCGTCCATACTTGCACCCTAGTTATGCCTTAGTTACGCCCTACTTGCGTCCTAGTAACGCCCTAATTACAACCTAGTTGTGCCCTACTTGCGTCCTACTTGTTATGTTCTGTGTATGCCCCTGGTCCAATCAGCAGAAGATTTAGACTGGGTATGCACTGCGCTTGTAGCGCAAGTCCCCCAGCGACATGCAAGAGAGGCTGAGAGAGACAAGGCATGCACTGCTCACCCTTGTGGAGTAAGTCCCCTTGGTCTACTCTTGGTAGTCTACCTGGTGCATGCTCCTTAGGACAACTTCCTACAGCCTAGTGGGTGAAGGCGCCATCTCACAAGCGAGAGGTTCGGGGTCAAATCCCGCCAGGACCAACTTTTCTTTGTGACTAGAAAGGGCCAAGGAAGCTTCCTAGAAGCCTCTAAGGTCCAAGGTGGATCAAGCGCCACTTGGCGGTCACAGAGGGTGCCATGTCATCAAAGCTAATGACATTGTCTAGGGTGGCCTTGGGGGGAGGCCCCCTCCAAGGAGCCACTGGGAGCACTGACCAGAGACTATATAAGGCCTGTCATTTGCATGTGATAATATATCATCTCTTTCTCTTGAGACTTGGGAGAAAACTAATCCCTTGTTGGCCACCAAGAAAGAGGGTAAAGAACAAGTGCAAGTGCACACTTTGGTGTGTAGCATTGCCAGTTGGGTGAGAGTTTGGAACACTCTCCGGCCACGGTTGGGACAAGCTAAGTGAACCTTTCAGTGTGGAAACACCACTCCGTGGGTGATCTCTACCTTGGTTGAAATACCAAGGGCGGTCGGCGGTTTGCCTGTCGGCGCCGTTTACTCTAGACCGTGGCCAAGTGCAGAGTGACAAAGGGTTATGGGCCCACACTGATCGGGGAAACTTGGTTCTTTGTACCACCACTCAGTTCACGTAGCAGGTACCTCCGTAGCAGACAAGACACCACTGCTCCATCTGCTTCATCGTCGGTCCACCTTGGACCAAGGTACGCATTGTGAGAGACCGGACGCAGGTTGGACCCGTGGTCCACTTTTGCTCTCCACGGACAAGGAACGAGGATACGCTCTGCCATTGTTGGTATGACCCTCGAGTCCTAAGCGGGTTACGCTCTGCCCTTGTGGGTACGACCCCGTGTCTATGGGAGCACTTCCTCCACAATAGCTAGGAGACCATCGGCTGGAGGGGTATGCAACGGACTGCACCTTGAAAATCTGTAGCAGTCATCAGCCTCATCAGCCTACATCGGCCTCAACGAAGCAGAACAGCACAGACTAAGTGAGCATCCTTGACCACACCGCAATCATGCCGGGGGGTCAAGAGATCGTTCCAGTCACCTCACGGCCCGCCGAGTTGGGTGCGGCCAACGCCATTGCACGCTTCGATGGCAAAGCCTTCAGCACGTGGAAATGGCAGTTTGAGGTGGTGATGCGCGTGTGCGGGTACCTGAACATGCTGAAAGGGACGGAGGTAGTACCGGAGGACGAGACAAGCGCGGAATACGCAGGGTGGCAAGAGCGGAATGACATCGCTCTCGCACTCCTCGTCACGTCCATAAGCCCCTCCCTAATCTCCCACATCGAGGGGTGCACGACGGCAGCTGAGGCTTACACCAAGCTGACGAACGTGTACCAGTCAACTTCCCTCGCCAATCGACTCTTCATCCTGCAGCGCCTCATCGGGCTGCGGGTGGGCGAGGGGGAATCCATCTCGGACTTCCTCCAGCAGTTCGAAGGACTGCTTCAAGAAGCCCGCGCCATGTCCTGGCAGCTCGACCAACAGATGCAGGCCATGATTCTCCTCATGGCCTTACCGCCAAGCTGGAGCCCCATGATCACCACCTTGGGTGGTTGGGAGGAGTCGGATTCACGTACCCTCGTGTCTCCGAGTTTGTCCGGAACGAGGCCATGCGGCGCAACAACGGCGTCCTCAACAACGCCGCGTACGCAAGTGGCTCGGGAGGCACCTCCTCTCATGGCAACAGCAGAAGCAGTGGCGGCAGGAAGAGCGGCAAAAAGAAGGGCAAGTCCCATAACTGTGGTAAGGCGGGGCATTGGGCGCGGGAGTGTCGTGTACCAAAGAAGGAAGGAGGCGGTGGTGGGAGCAGCAACGTGAGTAAGAAGGTGGACTCGACGTCCACGAGCATGATGGCCGAGAGCAAGGACCCTCCAAAAGGCTCTGTGCTGCTGCGGCCGGGAGCCTTCGGGCTGGACAGTGGCACGGACTACCACACCTCTCGCGAGGCATGTTGCTTCTCGTCCCTCACACCGTCCACGGCCAAGTTCCGGTGCGCCAACGGCGGCATCGAGTACGCGGCTGGTGAGGGAGAGAAGGTCGTGCACACACGGATCAACGGAGCCGACAAGGAGTTGCGGCTGCAGAACGTTGTCTACATGCCAACTTTCGCCGCGAACCTCCTCTCCGTCTCGCGGATTAGGGATCATGCAATGACGGTGGTATTCACACAGAAGGAAGCCGTCATCCTCAAGAACGAGGACGTGACGATTACCTACACTACGTCAGACCTTGTCGCCCAGGTGCCACGAACGGATGGGCTCTATGTTCTGCAGACGAAGAGCGCAGAAGGGCACGCCGGGGCGGCAGAGGCAGTAGCGGAAGCTGCACCATCGCCGAACGCCAAGACACCATCCATGCCGCCTTCTGTGGCGGCTAAAGACGCGGGAGCAGCAATTGCGAAGCTGTGGCACAGACGCCTTGGGCACGTGGCCGACAGCACCCTGCAGGTCATGCAGGAGCAGAAGCTTGTACGCGGGCTGGAGGGATGTGAGCTGAAGGGTGGATGCAACACTGGGTGTGAGGCTTGCCTGCAAGGGAAGACAAAGCGGAAACGCTTCTCCAAAAACGGTCGCAGAGCAGAGGGCATACTCGACCTTGTCCACAGCGACGTGTGTGGCCCCATGCGCACCACGTCCAACGGCGGCTCCAAGTACCTCCTCATCTTCATTGATGATTACTCTCGGAAGGTGTGGGTGTAATTCCTCAAAACGAAGGGAGAGGTGCTGGAGCGCCTGCAAGAGTTTGTCGTCATGGTGGAGCGACAAACCGGGCGGAAGGTCAAGGCCCTACAGAGCGACAACGACGGAGAGTACGAGGGGTGCAAGCCGTGGCTTCGGGCACACGGCATTGTCCACCAACCTACTACCCCCTACACACCGCAGAGCAACGGCGTGGCCGAGCGCATGAACCAGACCATTCTGGCCATGACGCGAACCATGCTGTTTGACTCAAAGCTCCCTCCTCGCTTCTGGGCGGAAGCAGCACGCACTGCATGCTACCTCATCAACCTCATGCCTGCTGCAGCCCTACGCAGCAAGGCGACAGAAAACGAGCAAAGTGCAGAACGCATGACGTAGCAAGAGGCATGGTCGGGAAAGAAGCCGGATGCCTCTCACCTAAAGGCATTCGGCTGCACGGCTTGGGCCAAAGTCCAGGACGGGCAAGGAGCGGGGAAGTTGGATGCACGTGCGCGCAAGTGCGTGATGATCGGCTACGAGGCCGTGCACAAGGCGTACAGGCTATGGGACCAGGCAGCAGGGAGAGTCATCACCTCCAGAGATGTGACCTTCCAGGAAGAGTCACACGACAAGGGAGAACTGCTGGACCCAGAGAACTCTCCAAAACAGGGAGAGTGGATCGTGCTGCTGGAGGCGGGTGACACACCCCCGCCTAACTGGCGTGGGATGCCAGTGGCCATAGCCAGCGAGGCTGCCAATTCAGGGAGAGCGTCCGCTCAGGCTGAAGCGGAGTTGACATCCGACACCGCGTCGGAGACATCCGAGGCCTCCTCGGAGGCCAGTGGCTCTTCCCTTCCCGCGACCCCTCCTGGGGAAGCACAGCAGCAGCAGCAGCACGAGCAGCCAGCACCAGCACCACGTCGGCGCAGTGAGCGCCAAGCAAAGCCTGCGAAGCAGTACGACGGAGGGAAGGCCGAGTGGACTGGCCTGAGCTGGNTGGGTGCTGGTGGACAGACCACCAAACGCACACGTGGTGGGCGTGAAGTGGGTCTTACGCGTCAAACGCAAGCAAGACAACAGCATCGACAAGTACAAGGCAAGGATCGTCGCGAAGGGGTTCTCGCAGAGAGCAGGGTCTGAGTACGACGAGACCTACTCTCCTGTCGCGTCCTTCCCCTCCATCCGCACCTTGCTGGCTGTGGCCGCGGCACGCAACATGGAAATCCACCAGATGGACGTCAAGACCGCCTTCCTCTATGGGAAGCTTGACAAGGAGATACTAATGGAGGTACCCGAGGGTGTCAAGGCAAAACCCGGGCAGGTGTGTCGCCTCATCAAGGCGCTCTACGGGCTGAAACAGGCCCCAAGAATCTGGTACAAGGAGATGGACAGCTTCATGGCTGGCATTGGCTTCTCGCACTGCCACAACGACCCCTGTGTGTATGTGCGTGTGGATGACCAGGGACTGTTGCTGGTAGCGCTGTACGTGGATGACCTGATTCTGGCCTCCACCTCCATGAAGGTCCTCGAGGCCCTCAAGGAGAATCTGCATGGGCGGTTTCAGATGAAGGACATGGGCGAGCTCGAGTACTACTTGGGCATCGCCATACATCGCAACCGAGCTGCACGCACCATCGAGCTCAACCAGACGAAGTACATCTCAAAGGTGCTTCGGCGCTATGGCATGGAAGACAACCAAACCCCTCAGCACCCCTCTCCCCACGAAGTGCAATCTCACCTCCGCCCACTCCCCCAGCACGGAAGCCGAGCGCCGCGAAATGTAGGGTGTGCCGTACCAGTCTGCGGTGGGTAGCATCATGTATGCCATGGTTGGCACGCGGCCGGACATCTCCTTTGCTGTGGGGCTAGTCAGTCGGTTCGTGGCCAACCCTGGGCCACTCAACTGGCAGGCCGTGAAGCGCATTTTGCGCTATCTCAACAAGACACGGCACATGGGGCTGCAGTACGGCGGCCTTCAAGGAACAGACCCTTTGCACCTCAAGTGCTACACCGACGCAGATTTTGGAGGCAACGTGGATGATAGGAAGTCCACCTCGGGCTTTGTGTGCCTTGTGAACGGCGGCGCTGTGTCGTGGGCCAGCCGCAAGAAGGACTGTGTCTCCATCTTAACCGTAGAAGCTGAGTACGTGGCGCTGTCTGAGGTGTGCAAGGAGACATAGTGGCTACGCAGCTTGCTCGCTGAAATGCACGCACCACAGAAGGAGGCCACGGTCGTCCACGTCGACAACCAGAGCGCGATGAACATCGCGTTCAAGGACACCCTCTCCAGGCGGACCAAGCACATCGACATCCGCTATCACTACACGCGCGACCTCGTCGCCAAGGGAGTGGTGGATCTGCAGTACATCACGACCAAACAGATGCTCGCGGACTTCTTGACGAAGCCGTTGGACAGTGACCCGCACATGGCAGGGGCACGGGGCATCGGGATGGTGAGCGTAGCAGACGAGGGCTGAACGGGCGGCCTACTTCACAGGTGGCCGACATCGCTGGGCCCATGGTCACAGCAGGAATCTAGCCGCAGATGGACGCAGGTGCAAGGGAGAGTTTGTTATGTTCTGTGTATGCCCCTGGTCCAATCAGCGGAAGATTTAGACTGGGTATGCACTGCGCTTGTAGCGCAAGTCCCCCAGCGACATGCAAGAGAGGCTGAGAGAGACAAGGCATGCACTGCTCACCCTTGTGGAGTAAGTCCCCTTGGTCTACTCTTGGTAGTCTACCTGGTGCATGCTCCTTAGGACAACTTCCTACAGCCTAGTGGGTGAAGGCGCCATCTCACAAGCGAGAGGT
>SZWC01002943.1:41906-58694 GCA_023375785.1 Penium margaritaceum | reverse complement strand
GGGTCGGCAGGTGCTGAGGGAAGGATAAAGAGGGACAAAGTGAAGAACGGTGAGCTGTAAGTTGTTGGCGAAGGCAAGATGGGCGAGCTGCGAGCAGAGCGAAAACACGACGGCGAAGCCGCGGAACCAAAGGGGAACCGGATGGGAAGAACTATTCTGGTTAACTTGGCAGGGAATGAACACCCTCCATATATGCAACAAAACAGAACAAGACTTCATCAAGAACGGCTTCTTTTGTGCTAGCCAGACGCGCTTGCGGGGTCACCGGTTGAGCGGCCATTGGTCGGTCGGTGACCGTTAACGGCTACTTGGAATTATCACCGAGGTGGTTCTTGGCCAGAGCTGAAACCATTTATTCAGATCTCAGAATTTCCAAGGAGCGAGAAAAAGGGAGGAGTGTGGCCTGGCTCGTACCAGGGTCAGGCGTCACCTTGGCAAAGTCGCTTGCTTTTGACACCCCCCTTGACTTCGTCAAGATGGCAGGGAGAGAGTGCTTGCTTGCGTAGGATTCGTCCATTCTTGAGACCGAGTTGCTCAGTGCAGCACTGCCTTGAACAGTACTTGAGACGCGCAAGCCCTTTGAGGAGTGAGCTTCACAGGAGCAGTGGAGGTGGTGTAATTGGGGATGGCAGAGGACAGAGACATGCTTGGACCAGATCAACCCACATCTGGTACACGTTGCCAGGATGAGCATGGATGTGTGGGTAAAAGTCCGTGTTTGGAATGACGCACAGAGTCCTTCTGAGCGCTTGTTCCATCTACGAGCTTGTTGGTGTTGAACTGCTGGAGGGAGGTTGGAGGGAGGCGATGATGGACTCTCCTTGGACGTAGATGGGAGAGTACATGGCAATGAAGTCCCCTGACCATTGGAAGACATTCGTACGCCCATTGCCACGAGCATAGATGTGAAGTGTTGGCAGTGGGACAAGGATGTCTTCTGGGAAGATATCAAAGTTTAGTGGTCCAACTACTCAAGCCACACAGTTGAAGAAGATGGTTTTTTGTTGCTTTGGAGGGAACCTCGCAATAGGGCCCTTCCCTCCAGACATGAGGATGAAGAGGAGGATTGTGAAAAGCAAGATCCATGATTTTCTAAGTCGAGAAGTAGAGTGCGAAAAGGGGCGTGCAAGGACCGATACACAACGAGAGCAGATGCAAATGAGGATAATGACGAAAGTGATTATGATTGATGACTGATAGAGGATTTGGACGGAGGGGCAAGCCACGTGCACTGCGGAAGTTTTGGCGTGGACACAGGTCGTCGCAGGGCTGGCGATGCGACCGGGCGGATCCTTGTGCCGAGAAAATGATGGAGACGGATGATAGCGGAGGAGCGATTGATGACGGAGTGGGCGCAGGGGCAAGACGATGTGCACTCCTAAAACAAGGAGATAGAATGCGGCAAGGAGAAGGTAGTTGCCAATGCGCCGCGAAAAATCTTCTGCCGACGTGGGTGCAGGCTGCTGCAAAGCGGACAGCTAGCTCGTGCAGATGCTTGTGTTACCCATAGATGCTAATGGTGAAGGTGGAAGCTGATGAGGAAGGCGTGGGCGCAGGGCGAAATATCATACGCTACGGAAGTTTCGGCGTGGGCGTAGGTCGTCGCGTGCCAGGCGATGCGACCGTGCGGTTCCTTGTGTCGAGCGGAGAACAGCGCAGAAGCAAAGGAACGGATGATGGCAGAGGCAACTGATGGATGAGTAAGCACAGGGACAAAACAACGTGCGCTGCGGAGCAATACAGATGATGACGAGGATGTTGCTCATGAAGGAAGGAGTTTCGAAGGGGATAGATGAAGCTGAGATGAGGATGACGCGGAAGAAGGGGCTGGAGGAGAGGATGAATGAGGAGGAAGTACAGGGGTTGAGGGAGAGCAAGCTGAGAAGGATGATAATATCGTGATGAGGGTGGTGGAGAATCAATGGCAGAAGGTGGATAAAGGAGCGGTGAAGGAAGCGGCGGTAGTGCAGGCGAGACAACCAATTCCTCAAGTGTCAGAAGAGTGATGGCTTGTTCCCCAGTTGGCCAGAGACCGATGGGTAAGAAGACTGGTGGTATCCGATATCCTGACAGCGGGAGGACGTCAGCTGTGACGGGGCAAGTCGTGAGGTGAGCAGTGGTGCCGGTCCGTGGATGTCAAGAGAGTGACAGCTTGTTCTCCAATTGGCCCGAGACCGACAGCAGGAAGACTAGTGGTGTCTAATATCCTGATGGAGGAAGGCCATTTGCTATTGCTGACGATGAGCGCAGGCGGTGCGGGAGAGCAGCTTGAGATGATGAACGCGGGAGAGTATATATGGACGAGGTAGATGAAGGGAGATGGGAAGTAGCTTCCGAAGGCTACGATGACGAGAGGCAGCAGGCACTGAGCGACAAGAAGCTTCCAAGAAGATGACGGCACACGATGGCTCGGAAACTACTTGGTGATGTTGTTGATGACTCCTCCATCATTGACCACGGGTGCGAGATGGATGCATGGTTTGATCAGAAGAATGTGTCATCACTCCAGTGTGAGGAGCAATCTAGGCAAAGCTGCTGATGTCAGCTGCAGACGAAGCCGAGGAGCGCGAACTAGCCATGGCAGTAGCAGACAAATGTTGAACGGAAGAGCGAAGTAGTGGTGGTGGAGAAGCGATGACTGGGTCACGGGGCACCAGGTGATGTTGCCTGATGCTCTCATATCATGTCAGAAAAATGCAATGAGTAAAGACGGTAAGAGCAGAAGCAGGCTGAAGCAGTCGAACATGCACGAGTACATCAGCAGAATGATGGAAGTGAGAACGGTCCTGAGGACTTAGTAGCAAAGCTTGCGGAGACCTGAGAAGTCGAACTGGTGAGAGTGAGAATGAGAAGAGTGATGGGTCGGCTGGTCTTGAGTGAAGGATTGAGAGTGACGAACTACAAAACTGTGAGATGCAAGTGGTTTGCGAAGACAAGATGGGCGAGCTGCAAGCAAAGCAAGAACACTATGGTGAAGTCGCGGAACCAAAGGGGAAGAGGATGGAAAGAACTGTTCTAGTTAATTTGGGAGAGAATGAACATCCTCCATATATGCAACAGAACAGGACAAGACTTCATCAACAACAGTTTCTTTTGCGCTAGCCGGACACACTTGCGGGATCACCACTTATTGGGGGATAGCTCGGTTGAGGGGCCGTTGGTCGGTTGGTGACCGTTAACGGCTACTTGGAATTATCACTGAGGTGGTTCTTAGCCGGAGCTGAACTGTTTATTGAGATCTCAGAATTTCTGAGAAACGAGAAAAGGGGAGGAGCGTGGCCTGGCTCATACCAAGGTCAGGTCGTGTCTTCTTCCTCCGAGGATAAGGAGTCATGTTGGCAAAGTCGGTTGCTTTTGACACTTGTATCCTACTTGCACCCTAGTTGCACCCGAGTTGCACCCTAGTTGCGCCCTAATTGTGCCATACTTATACCATACTTGCGCCCTAGTTGCGCCCTTGTTGCATCCTAGTTTCACCCTACTTGCGCCGTACTTCTGCCCTAGTTGCGCCTTAGTAGCACTCTAGTTGCACCCTAGTTGCACCCGAGTTGCACCCTAGTTGCGCCCTAATTGTGCCATACTTATACCATACTTGCGCCCTAGTTGCGCCCTTGTTGCATCCTAGTTTCACCCTACTTGCGCCGTACTTCTGCCCTAGTTGCGCCTTAGTAGCACTCTAGTTGCACCCTAGTTGCACCCTACTTGTAACCTAGTTACGCCCTGCTTGCACCCTAGTTGCGCCCTAGTTGCGCCCTTGTTGCATCCTAGTTTCACCCTACTTGCGCCGTACTTCTGCCCTAGTTGCGCCTTAGTAGCACTCTAGTTGCACCCTAGTTGCACCCTACTTGTAACCTAGTTACGCCCTGCTTGCACCCTAGTTGCGCCCTAGTTGCGGCTTTGTTGGGTACCAGCTATGCCCTAGTTGTGGCCTAGTTGTGCCCTAGTTGCACCCTAGTTGTACCCTACTTGTGCCCCACTTGCGTCCTACTTGTACCTTACTTGAGTCCTACGTATGCCCTACTTGCGCCCTAAATGTACCCTAGTTGCGTCCTACTTGCACCCTAGTTGCGCCCTAGTTGCGCCTCAATTGGACACTAGCTACGTCATAGTTGTGCCCTAGTTGCGTCCTAGTTGCACCCTAGTTGCACCCTACTTGCTCCCCACTTGTCCCCTTGTTGCGTCCTACTTGCCCCGTTTTTATGTCCTACTTGCGTCATACTTGCGCCATAGTTGCACCTCAGTTGGGCACTAGCTACGCCCTAGTTGTGCCCTAGTTGTGCCTTAGATAAGCCCTAGTTTCGCCCTACTTATGCGCTGCTTACACCCTAGTTACACCGTAGTTGCGTCCTACTTGCGCCTTACTTGCGTTCTAGTTGCGTCCTAGTTGCGCCCTAGTTGTGCCCTATTTGTGCCCTACTTGCGCCCTACTCGCACACTAGTTATGCCTTTGTAATGCCTTATTTGCGCATTAGTTGTGCCCTAGTTGCACCCTACTTGTGCCCTACTTGCGTCCAAGTTGCGCCCTAGTTGTGCCATAGTTGCGCCCTAGTCGCGCCCTTCTTGCGCCATACTTGCACCATACATGCGTCCTAGTTGTGTCCTAGTTGTACCCTAGTTGCGCCCTAGTCGCGTCCTACTTGTGTCCTAGTTGCACCTAAGCAGCGTCCTAGTTGCACTCTAGTTGCGCCCTACTTGCACCCTAGTTACACCCTACTTGCGCCCTAGTTGGGCCCTAATTGAACCTTAGTTGGATACCAGCTATGCCCTCGTCGCACCGTAGTTGTACCCCATTTGTACCCTAGATACACCCTATTTGCGTTCTAGATGCGCCTTAGTTGTGTCCTAGTTGCGCCCTACTTGTGCCCTAGTTGTATCCTAGTTTTGGCCTAGTTGCGCCCTACTTGTGCCCAAATTGCACCCTACTTGTACCCTAGTTGCACCCTACGTGGGTCTTACTTGCATCGTACTTATGCCCCATTTGCGTCCTAGTTGCACCCTAGTTGCGTCTTAGTTGCGCACTGGTTCCACCTTGCTTGTACCCTACTTACGTCCTACTTACGTCCTACTTGCGCCCTAGTTATGCCCTAGCTGCGCCCTAGTTGCACCCTCCTTATGTCCTACTTGTACCCTAGTTGCACCCTACATGCGCCTTAGTTGCACCTTACTTGTGCCTTAGTTACGTCCTACTTGTACCATACTTACGTCCTTCTGCCCTACTTGCGTCCTAGTTGCGCCCTACTTGCACCCTACTTGTGTCCTACTTGCACCCTAGTTACGCCCTAATTGGGTCCTAGTTGTATCCTTCTTGTACCTTAGTTGCGTCCTAGTTGCACCTCTGTTGGGCACTAGCTATACCCTAGTTGCACCCTAGTTGCGCCCTAGTTGCGCCCTAGTTGCGCCCTAGTTGTACCCTAGTTGCACCCTAGCTTTGCCCTAGTTGCGTCCTGGTTGTGTCCTACTTGGGCCCTAGTTGCGTCTTACTTGCGCCCTAGTTACGCCCCAGTTGTGCCTCAGTTAGGCACTAGCTACGCCCTAGTTGTGCCCTAGTTGTGCTCTAGTTGTACCCTACTTGCTCCCTACTTGCGTCCTAGTTGCACTATTGTTGCGCCCTAGTTGCACCCTACTTGCGCCCTACTTGCGCCCTAGTTCTGCCCTAGTTACACCCTAGTTGCACCTTTCTTGTGCTCTATTTGTACCCTATATTTGCCCTATTTGCGCCCTAGTTGCGCCCTAGTTGCGCCTCAACTGGACACTAGCTACGCTCTAGTTACGCCATAGTTGCACCCTAGTTTCGTCCTACTTGTACCCTACTTGTGCCCTACTTGTGCCCTAGTTACGTCTTACTTGCACCCTACTTGCGCCCTACTTGTGCCGTAGTTGCCCCTTGTTGTGCCTCACTTGGGCACTAGCTACATCTTAGTTGAGCCCTAGTTATGTCCTAGTTGCACCCTAGTTGCATCCTACCTGCGTCCTACTTATATCCTAGTTGCGCACTAGTTGCGCCCTGGTTGTGCCTCACTTGTGCCCTACTTACGCACAAGTTGCGACCTAGTTGCGTTCTCGTGGTGTCCTACTTGCACTCTAATTGCCTCCCATGTGCACCCTAGTTAGGCCCTAGTTGCATCCTTCTTGCGCCCTACTTGCACCATACTTGCGTCCTAGTTTTGCCCTACATGCGTCCTACGTGCGCCCCACTTGCGCCCTAGTTACACACTAGTTACACCGTACTCGCACCATACTTGCAGCCAAGTTGCACCCTAGTTGCGTCCTTGTTGCGCCCTAGTTGTGCCCTACTTGCGTCCTACCTGCGCCCTACGTGCGCCCAAGTTACGCCCTAGTCGTGCCCTAGTAATGCCCTACTTGCGCCTGACTTGTGCCCTTCGTATGCCCTAGTTACGCCCCAGTTGGGACCTAGTTTTGCCCTACTTGCGCCATACGTGCACCATACTTGCACCCTAGTTGTGCCCTAGTTGCGTCCTAGTTGCGTCCCAGTTACATTCTACTTGCAGCCTACTTGCCCCCTACTTGTACCCTAGTAGTGTCCTAGTTGCGCTCAAATTACACCCTACTTGCACCCTTCTTGTGCCTTATTGCGCCCTAGTTGTGTCCTAGTTACGCCTCATTTGGGCACTAGCTACTCCCTAGTTGTGCCCTAGTTGCCTCCTGGTTACACCCTGGTTACATCCTACTTACGCCCAACTTGCGCCCTAGTTGCACCCTAGTTGCGCCTTAGCTGGGCATAAGCCACGTCCTAGTTACGCCCTAGTTGCACCCTAGTTGCATCCTACATGTGCCCTATGTGCGTCCTACTTGCGCCGTAGTTGTGCCCTAGCTACACCCTAGTTGTACCCTAGTCGCGCCCTATTTGCGCCCTACTTGCGTCCTACTTGTGCCCTAGTTGTGCCCTGGTTGTGCCCTCGTTGCGTCGTACTTATGTCCTAGTTGCGCCCTAGTTGTGCCCTAGTTGTGCCCTAGTTGTACCCTACTTACGCCCTATTTGCGTCCTAGTTGCGTCCTACTTGCGCCCTACTTGCGTCCTAGTTGTGCCCTTCTTGCGCCCTACTTGCACCCTACTTACACCCTAGCTGCGCCCTAGTTACGATTCAGTTGAACAATAGCTACGCCCTAGTTGTGCCCTAGTTGTACCCTAGTTGCACCCTAGTTGCGCCCTACTTGCGCCCTACTCACGTCCTAGTTTCGCCCTAGTTATGTCCTAGTTGCGTCTTACTTGCACGCTACTTGCATCCTAGTTGCGCCCTAGTTGCACCCTAGTTGTGCCCTAGTTGCGCCCTAGTTGTACCCGACTTGCGCCCTACATACGCCCTACTTGCGTCCTAGGTACACCCTAGTTGTGTCCTAGTTTTGCCCTACTTGTGCCCTAGTTGCGTCCTAGTTGGACCCTAGTTACCCCCTACTTGCACAACACTTGTACCATACTTGTGCCTTAGTTACACTCTAGTTGCGTCCTATTTGCGCCCTACATACACCCTAGTTACGTCCTAGTTACGCCCTAGTAGCACCCAAGTTACACCCTAGTTGCGTCATACTTGGGCCCTAGTTGCGCCCTACTTGCGCCCTAGTTGCGACCTAGTTGTACCTTAGTTGGGTATTAGGTACGTCCTAGTTGCGTCTTAATTGTGCCTTGGTTGTACCCTAGTTGTGCCCTACTTGCGTCCTACTTGCACCCTAGTTGTGTCCTAGTTGTGCCCTACTTGCGCCCTAGTTCCGCCTGACTTGCACCCTAGTTGAAAAGTAGTTGCGCTTCAGCTGGGCATTCGCTATGCCCTAGTTGCGCCCTAGTTGCACCCTAGTTGCGCCCTAGTTTTGCCTTAGTTGCACCCTAGGTGCGCCCTACTTGCGCCCTACTTGCGCCCTACTTGCGCCCTACTTGCGTCCTACTTACGTCTTTGTTGTGTCCTAGTTACGCCCTAGTTGCACCCTACTTGCGTCCTAATTCCAGCCTAGTTGAACCATAAATACGCCTTAGTTATGCCTTACTTGCACCCTAGTTACGCCCTACTTGTGGCCTAGTTGCGTCCTACTTGCACCCGACTTGTGTCTTACTTGCACCCTAGTTGCGCCCTACTTGCATCCTACTTGCGTCCTACTTGCGCCCTAGTTGTACCCTATTGGTGCCCTAGTTGCGCCCTAGTTGCACCTTGGTTAGGCACTAGCGACGCCCTAGTTGTACCCTGGTTACATCCTAGTTGCGCCCTAGTTACACCTTACTTGCGCCCTAGTTGCGCCCTAGTTGTACCCTAGTTGCGCCTTAGATGCGCCCTACTTGGGCTATAGTTGCGCACTACTTGCGTCCAAGTTACGTCTTAGTTGCTCCCTAGTTATACCCTACTTGCGTCCTACTTGCGCCCTAGTTGCACCCTATTTGTGCCCTACTTGCACCCTACTTGCATCCTAGTTGCACTCTAGTTGCGCCCTAGTTGCACCCTACTTATGACCTACTTGTGCTCTAGTTGGGCCCTAGTTGCACTCTAGTTGTACCCTAGTTGTGCCCTATTTGTACCGTAGTTGCGCCCTACTTGCGCGCTAGTTACACCCTAGTTACGCCTCAGTTAAATACTAGCTACGCCCTAGTTGCACCTTAGTTGCACCCTAGTTGTACCCTACTTGCGTCCTACTTGCACCCTACTTGTACCCTAGTTTCACCCTACTTGTACCCTACTTGCACCCTACTTGCGTCCTAGTTGCACCCTAGTTTTGCCTTAGTTGGGTACTATCTATGCCCTAGTTGCGCCCTAGTTGCATTCTTGTTGCGTCCTAGTTGCGTCCTTGCGTCCTACTTGCATCCTACTTACGTCCTAGTTACGTCCTACTTACGCCCTAGTTGTACACTACTTGTGCCCTAGATACGCACTGGTTGCACCCTAACTACACCCTAGTTGCACCCTAGCTATGTCCTACTTACGTCCTACTTACATCCTAGTTGCACCCTAGCTACGCCCTAGTTGCGTCCTAGTTGTGCCCTACTTACATCCTACTTACGTCCTAGTTACACCCTAGTTTTGTCCTACATGTGTCCTACTTGTGCCCTACTTGCACCCTACTTGCGTCATACTTGCATCCTAGTTGCACCCTACTTGCGCCCTACTTGTGCCATACTTACGCGTTAGTTACACCCTAGTTGCGCCCTAGTTGTACCATACTTGCATCCTACTTGTGCCCTAGTTACGCCCTAGTTACGCCCTAGTTGCGCCCTAGTTGTGTCCTAGTTGTGCCCTACTTACGCCCTACTCACACCCTAATTACGCCCTAGTTGCATCCTAGTTGTGCCCTACTTGCGCCCTACTTGTGCCCTACTTGCGCCCTAGTTGCGCCCTATTTGTGCACTAGTTGTGGCCTATTTGCACCATACCTGCACCATACTTCCGCCCTAAACGCCTTCTAGTTATGCCCTAGTTGCGTCCTAGATGCGTCCTACTTTGCCTTACTTGCACCCAACTTGCGCCCTAGTAGCGGCCTAGTTGCACCCTAGTTGCGTCCTACTTGCACCCTAGTTGCGCCCTACTTGCTCCCTAGTTGCGACCTAGTTGCACCTCAGTTGGACACTAGTACGCCCTAGTTGCACCCTTGTTGTGCCTTAGTTGCACCCTAGTTGCGCCCTACTTGCGCCCTAATTGCACCATACTTACGCCGTAGTTGCATCTGACTTGGATCCTCATTGCGCCCTAGTTGCGCCTCAACTAGCACTAGTTACGTTCTAGTTGCACCCTAGTTGCATCCTAGTTGCGTCCTACTTGCGCCCTACTTTTGCCCTAGTTACGCCCTAGTTGCGCCCTAGTTGTCCCCTAGTTGCACCCTATTTGCGCCCTAGTTGTGCCCTAGTTGCTCCCTAGTTGCGCCCTACTTACGTCCTAATTGCGACCTAGTTGCACCCTAGTTGTGCTCTAGTTGTGCCCTAGTTGCGCCCTAGTTGCGCCCTACTTGCCCCCTACTTGCACGCTAGTTGCGTCCTAGTTGCGCCCTAGTTGCACTCTACTTGCGTCCTACTTGCACCCTAGTTACGCCCTAAATGAGCCTTAGTTGTGCCCTACTTGCGCCCTAGTTACGCCCTACTTGTGCCCTTCTTGCGTCCTACTTGTGCCCTAGTTGCACCCTACGTGCGGCCTAGTTCGGCCCAATTTGCACCTCAGATTGGCACTAGCTACACCCTAGTTGTGCCTTAATTACACCCTAGTTGTGCCCTACTTACGCCCTACTTGTGCCCTACTTGCGTCCAAGTTGTACCCTAGTTGCACCGTACTTGCGTCCTAGTTGCGTCCTACTTCCACCCTAGTTGCGCCCTAGTTGTGCCTCAGTTAGGCACTAGCTAAGTCCTAGTTATGTCCTAGTTGCGCCCTAGTTGTGTGGTACTTGCGCCCTACTTTCGCCCTAATTGCACCCTAGTTGTGCACTAGTTGCACCCTACTTGCGCCCTACTTGTACCCTAGTTATGTCCTAGGTACACCTCAGTTGGACACTAGCTATGCCCTAGTTGCATCCTAGTTGCACCCTAGTTGTGTCCTAGATGCGTCCTAGTTACGATCTACTTGCCCACTACTTGCGCCCTACTTGCGTCCTACTTGTGCCCTAGTTACGCCCTTAATGAGCCTCAGTTGGGCACTAGCTACGTCCAAGTTGAACCCTAGTTGCACACTAGTTGTATCCTAGTTGCGTCCTACTTACGTCCTACTTACGTCCTAGTACCCTAGTTGCGCCCTAGTTGCGCCCTACTTGCGTCCTACTTGCACCCTAGTTGCATCCTAGTTGCGTCCTAGTTGCGCCCCACGTGCGCTCTACTTGTGCCCTAGTTGCGCCCTAGTTGCACCCTAGTTACGCCCTAGTTGCATCCTACTTGTACCCTAGTTGCGCCCGACTTACGCGTCCTAATTACGCCCTACTTGCGTCCTACTTGTGCCCTACTTGTGCCCTACTTGTGCCCTACTTGCACCCTAGTTGCATCCTACTTGCACCCTAGTTACGCCCTAGTTGCACCCTACTTGCGCCCTACTTGCGTCCTACTTGTGCCCTACTTGTGCCCTACTTGTGCCCTACTTGCACCCTAGTTGCATCCTACTTGCACCCTAGTTACGCCCTAGTTGCACCCTAGTTCTGCCATAGTCGCGCTTCATTTGGACACTAGGTACACCCTTGTTGCGTCCTAGTTACGCCCTAGTTGTACCCTACTTGTGTCCTTGCGCCCTACTTGCACCCTAGTTACGCCCTAGTTGCACCCTAGTTCTGCCATAGTCGCGCTTCATTTGGACACTAGGTACACCCTTGTTGCGTCCTAGTTACGCCCTAGTTGTACCCTACTTGTGTCCTTGCGCCCTACTTGCACCCTAATTTCATCCTAGTTGTGTCCTAGTTGCGGCCTACTTATGCACTAGTTGCGCCCTAGTTATGCCTCAGTTGGGCACAAGCTGCGCCCTAGTTGCGCCCTAGTTGCACCCTACTTGCGCCCTACTTGCGCCCCTCTTGCGCTCTTGTTACGCCCTAGTTGCATCCTACTTATGCCCTAGTTGCGCCCTACTTGGATCCTACTTACGCCCTAGTTGCACCCTAGTTGCATCTTCATTGCACCCTACTTGCGGCTCAGTTACACCCTAGTTGCGCCCTATTTGCACCTTATTTATATCGTAGTTGCACACCATTTGCGTCCTACTTGCGTTCTACTTGCGTCCTAGTTACGCCTTGCGCTATAGTTTTGCCCTGGTTGCGTTCTAGTTGCACCCTATTTTCCCCTCTGTTGGACACTAGCTATGCCCTAGTTGTGCCCTAGTTGCGCCCGACTTGCGCCCTACTTGCGTCCTACTTGCGTCCTACTTGCGTCCTAGTTGCGGCCTAGTTGTGCTGTAGTTGTGCCTCAGTTGGACACTAACTACGTCCTAGACGCACCATGCTTGCGCCCTACTTGTGTCCTAGTTGTACCCTATTCGTGCCCTAGTTGTGCTCTACTTACATCCTACTTGCGCCCTAGTTGTGCCCTAGTTGCGCTCTAGTTGTGCCCTAGCTGCGCTCTACTTGCACCATACTTGCTCCCTACTTGTGCCCTAGTTACGCCCTAGTTGCGCCCTAGTTGCACCCTACTTGCGTCTTACTTGTACCTTAGGTACGTCCTAAATGCGCCTTAGTTGTGTCCTACTTGCGTCCTAGTTGCGCCCTACTTGTACCCTTCTTGCGTCCTACTTGTGCCCTAGTTGTGCCCTACTTGCGCCCTAGTTGCGCCCTTTTTGCACCTCAGTTCGGCACTAGCTACGCCCTAGTTGTGCCTTAGTTGCACCCTAATTGCACCCTACTTGCGTCCTACTTGCACCCTACTTGCACCCTAGTTGCGCCTTAGTTGCGCCGTACTTGCGCCCTATTTGCGCCCTACTTTCGCACTACTTACGTCGTACTTCCACCCTAGTTGCGCCCTATTTGCGCCCTACTTTCGCACTACTTACGTCGTACTTCCACCCTAGTTGCGCCCTAGTTGCGCCTCAGTTAGGCACTAGCTAAGCCCTAGTTATGTCCTAGTTGCGCCCTAGTTGTACGCTACATGCGCCCTACTTGCACCCTAGTTGGACCCTAGATGTGCACTAGTTGCACCCTACTTGCGCCCTACTTGTACCCTAGTTATGTCCTAGGTGCGCCTCAGTTGGACACTAGCTATGCCCTGGTTGCATCCTAGTTGCGCTCTAGTTGCGTCATAGTTGCGTCCTAGTTACGCTCTACTTGTGTACTACTTGGGCCCTACTTGCGTCCTACTTGTGCCCTAGTTACGCCCTTAATGTGCCTTAGTTTGGCACTAGCTATGCCCTAGTTGCGTCCTAGTTACATACTAGTTGTATCCTAGTTACGTCCTACGTGCCCCATACTTATGCCCTAGTACCCTAGTTACGCCCTACTTGCGCCCTACTTGCGTTCTACTTGCACCCTAGTTGCGCCCTAGTTGCGTCCTAGTTGTACCCCACTTGCGACCTACTTGTGTCCTAGTTACGCCCTAGTTGCGTCCTACTTGCGCCCTAGTTACGTCCTACTTGCGTCCTACTTGTACCTATTTGTGCCCTATCTGCACCCTACTTGCACCCTTGTTACACCCTACTTGCACCCTAGTTGCGCCCTAGTTGCACCCTGGTTCTGCCATAGTCGCGCCTCAGTTAGACAATAGGTATGCCCTTGTTGCGTCCTAGTTGCACCCTAGTTGTGCCCTAGTTGTCTCCTTCTTGCACCCTACTTACACCCTAATTGCGCCCTAGTTGTGTCCTAGTTCCGTCCTACTTGTGCCCTAGTTACGTCCTAGTTATGCCTCAGTTGGGCACAAGTTACGCCCTAGTTGCGCCCTAGTTGCACCCTACTTGCGCCCTACTTGCGCCCCACTTGCGCCCTAGTTATGCCCTAGTTGCATCATAATTGTGCCCTAGTTGCGCCCTACTTGCATTCTCCTTACGCCCTAGTTTCACCCTTGTTGCGTCCTACTTGCACCTTACTTGCGCCCAAGATGCGCCCTAGTTATACCCTATTTGCACCCTATTTGTACCCTAGTTACACACCATTTGCGCCCTACTTGCGTCCTACTTGCCTCCTAGTTGTACCATTCTTGCGCTCTAGTTTCGCCCTAGTTGCGTCCTAGTTGCACCCTAGTTGTCCCTTAGTCGGACACTAGTTACGCCCTAGTTGTGCCCTAGTTTTGCCCTAGTTGCGCCCTAGTTGCACCCTACTTGCGTCCTACTTGTGTCCTTGCATCCTAGTTGTACCCTAGTTGCGCCCTAGTTGCGCCTCAGTTGGACACTAGCTATGCCCTAGTTGCGTCTTGCTCGTGCCCTACTTGTGTCCTAATTGCATCCTAGTTGCACCCTAGTTGCGCACTACTTGCGTCCTACTTGCACCCTAGTTGTGGCCTAGTTGCGCCCTACTTGCATCCTACTTGCGCCCTACTTGCGTCCTAGTTGCGTCCAAGTTGCATCCTAGTTGTGCCCTACTTGCGCCCTAGTTACACCTCACTTACGTCCTAATTACGCCCTAGTTGCACCCTAGTTGCGCCATAGTATTGGGAAAGGAGCCGTCCGGCTCAGTTTCAGGTCCACAGGAGCAAGTTCCAGGAAACTTCCAGATTCCTGCTCCGATCGTCGATTCGTCTTCACCATTAGGAAGATCAGGTGGCAAATTATCTACGGTCCAAGTTTCAGGCCGATCCAACGGTCGGATTGGGAGATATAAATTTTCGAAGTTTCAGGAGTCATGGACCGCCGATGTCTGGGTGGCCATGGGCGATGGCTCCATGCCTTAGCCTGAGAAAAGAAAAAGGCAAGAGGTCCAGGGTCAAGACCTGATGGGAGAAATATCCAAAAAGATCCTTGGTCTTAGGATTGCCTTGTCAGAGTGTGCTGACTAGGATAAAGGTACCTCNGTTTGTGGGTGATGTGACCACTAGGAGTGTGCCATGAGAGCATTCTCTAGCTCTCTAGGTCGTGTGTGACTGGTCAGCCTGATTGTTGGGCTGATTTCCTCCCTTGTGTGAGATTGTGGACTCTAGTGTGTGAGCCTTAGCCTCCATGGCTAAGTGGTGTGGCTTGTGAGAGGGCTGACTTGCCCAAGCTCTAGCTCTATATGTACTCCATCATTTTGAGTGATTCAACAACCATTCTTCAGCACAACTGATGCCCTTTCAGTCCCACATGCTCGCTGCTCCAAGACTCCCTCTCTCCTCCAGATCTAACATTTGGTATCAGAGCCAGATTCTGCCAGATTCAGCCAGCACAGGCCGTCAGTTTGAGAGTGACGGGTTAGGGTCAAACCTTGACCAAAGTTTACAATCGACCACTGGATCTTCAAGTTCGCAAGACAAGCTTTGCAACGAGCCCAAAATCGCAAAGATCCAACCGTCGGATTGAGAGTTATGCTCAAAACGAGGTCGGCCAGGGCTACACTCTTCTCTATGAGTAAGACTGTCGCCTTGTGATGACCATAACTCTCTCATTTCTTTGTCAAATTTAAAAAGTGGCACTTGCGAATTGTAGTATTTTTCCTAAGCTTTCCATTGGTGCAAAACTATTTGCATTCCATCGATTCGTTTGGGAGAAACGCCGTTTACAAGCTGGCTGGTCTGAGTTGGAGTAGGAGCAGAAGCATACCCTGTTTTCAAGAGGGCATATCTTTCAAAATCCCCTGTTGATGACCCTGTTTTATGGGTCGATCTGAAAGGTTTTGAGCTGAATTTTCTAGTGGTGGGCTCAGTTTTTCCAAATTCCCAGTCTTCTTGCATCTTCAGTCCATTTTCTGTCAGACAGATTTCTGGCAGAAGCAGCAGCAGAAGCAGGGGTAGCGCCACCACCCAAGGGCAGCATTGAGCATCACCAAAGCCCAAAATGGCAGCGGCAGGCGTTGTAAAAGCAGCCCAGCCCTTGGAAAGGCTGGAAGGACGCGCCAACTTCACGGTTTGGAAGATCCGTACCCGCCTCCTTTTGGAGGAGAAGGGCTTGTGGGAGGTGGTGAGCGGCGACGAGCGCGCTCTGCCTCCACCGGCAAAAGGCATCACCGCAGCTCAGGTGGTGGTGGGGAAGACGCCGCAGAAAGGTGCAGCAGATGCAAGTTCATCTACAACTGCAGCGGCGACATATGAGGAGTGGAAGAAGAAGGACAGGCAGGCCTACAGGTTGCTTGTCAACACCATCTCCAAGAGATGGTGTTGAGGGCAAGGATCCTGCATTCCTCATGCTTTTGGAGGAAAAGATGATGGCGCTGAAAATGCAGGGTTGTGAAGGGATGGAGACGTACCTGGACAGGGCAAAGGAGCTAGCGAAGCAGCTCAGAGCGGCCGGCAATCCTGTGGAAGAGACGCGCTTCATCCTCCTCTTGCTGAGGGGACTCCCAACCAGCTACGACACGGTGCGAGAGACGCTGGAGTGCCAGCAAACTCTCGACCTCGACTTCATCTGCACACACCTGGTGCAGGCGGAACTGCGTCGCAATGCCGCAAAACGCAATGGCGGCAACAGCAGTAGTGAAGCAGCTTTCATGGCGATGGGCTCACGCAACCAGCAGTAGCAGCAGTCCGGGCAGCAGAGAGGTAAGAAGAAGGGCAAGTGCCATTATTGCCAGAAAGAGGGACACTACAAGAAAGAGTGCTTCAAGTTCAAGAGGGACTAGAAGGAGCAGCAGCAGCAGCAAAAGCAGCAATCTCCACAGCAACAGCAGTAGCAGTCACAGCAACGTCAGCAGCACCAGCAGCAGCAACAGCAGAACCAGACCGACGTGCGCCATTTTGGCAACATGAACGTGGCCAAGGAGGTGCGCGACCGCCTCTTCATGGCGAAGTCTGACATGTCGCACGAGGAGAAGGCGGATCTGGCGTGGTATTATGACTCTAGGTGTACCAAGAGTCTGACGCACCACAGGGAGTGGTTTACGCAGTTGCTGTCCATCCCTCCCCGTCCTATCATTTTGGGTGATGATCGGGTGGTGTATGCTGAAGGGATTGGGATTGTGGAGATGTGGTTGGAGACCCCGCGTGGCATTGAAGTGGGAGTGTTCCATGGCGTGCTGTACGTACCTAATGCTGCATTCAACCTCCTCTCGGTCTCCTCACTTACAAACACAGGACTGCGCATCGTCTTTGATGATGACTATGGCTACATCCTCAACAAGGATACAGGAGAGGAGTTGGCCAGGTCGGTGAAGGAGGGTGACATGTACCGCCTGCTGGGGGCAACCAAGATTTCGCGTGAGCAGAGTCTTGCAGCAGTGGTGCAGGCGACAGATAGTGAGATCTGGCATGCGCGCTACGGCCACATCGGCATGCGCGCCTTGCAG
>SZWC01002943.1:0-24018 GCA_023375785.1 Penium margaritaceum | reverse complement strand
TGGGTGGGCATGGGTGATGGCTCCATGCCTTAGCCTGAGAAAAGAAAAAGGCAAGAGGTCCAGGGTCAGGACCTGATAGGAGAAATATCCAAAAAGGTCCTTGGTCTTAGGATTGCCTTGTCAGAGTGTGCTGACTAGGATAAAGGTACCTCTCCTTACTTTTTAGGTGAGGTGAGATCCTTGTGTGCTAGCCATGGACACATGGCGATTCTCCATGGGTTTGTGGGTTATGTGACCACTAGGAGTGTGCCATGAGAGCATTCTCTAGCTCTCTAGGTCGTGTGTGAGTGGTCAGCCTGATTGCTAGGCTGATTTCCTCCCTTGTGTGAGATTATGGATTCTAGTGTGTGAGCCTTAGCCTCCATGGCTAAGTGGTATGGCTTGTGAGAGGGCTGACTTACCCAAGCTCTAGCTCTATATGTACTCCATCATTTTGAGTGATTGAACAACCATTCTTCAGCACAAGTGATGCCCTTCCAATCACACATGCTCGCTGCTCCAAGGCTCCCTCTCTCCTCCATTTCCAACATGTATAAGCAGTGTTGGAGAGAATGAGGCGAGGTGGTCGATCAAAGTGCTTGGTCTGTTGCCGTAGCCAGTCCCTAGGTATAGGAACAGCTCCGGCCAGTGTGCGAAGGAAGAGAACAGTGTAGTGATGTGAACATTGATTGTGAATGAAGAGAAAGTGGTTGTGACGGGCAGTGGAGTATATAGATGGAGGCTGAATGAGTGCAATGTACAGAGAGTCAAAGCTGCAGAAAGAGGAGTGATAGGAGAGAGGAGGAGAGGAGGACGCGGTATACATCTCAAGACCATACTCCTCAGATCCAATCTCAGTCACAGGCTCGACTATTCATAACATAACAGCATTGTTAGGAGCAGGATTCACAACAGCAATGATGGCAAGAGAAGACGGAGCTCTCACGTTGTTGGGTTGAACACCAGCTTGAGCTTCCCATCCGGTTGTAGCAGCATTGCTGGCGCTCTTCCGCCCACTTGGGTTGCTGGCCATAAGACTTGCCGGGGTTCAGGTCCAGCCACTCGTCAGTAGCGCGATGGTCGCACACATGCGGCTGATGGTTGGGACAACCACACTTGGTTCCTTTGAGGGGACCATGGCGGATGGTGTAGGAGCAGGCGAGGAAGCGGGTGAACATGCGGTTGTCAGTAGTGGCGGCCATGGGTTCGAACGAGTTGGTGGCGATGGTAGTCTTGCATGCTTGCTTAGCGACAGTCCTCTTTTGCTGCCATGAGCTTGGGGCTGATGATGGCGATGGTCAGTTAATCAACAGGCAGTTGTAGCAAGATTTGGCGGATGATATCATACGGACCGGGGAGGCCGTAGATGATGCCGGTACAGACGCCAGCAGGCGGAAGGTCAATTTTCATTTCCTTGAGGTTGCGAGCGATGGTGGTGATGGCTGCAATATAACTGCCCATGTTGGTGTGGGCAGCAAAGGGCACAGAGAAGAGCGACATGATCTTGATCCCGCAGGCAGTGGAGGTGTTGTTGCTGAAGCGATCTTCAAGGGCTTTCCATATTTCATGAGTCTTGCAACCAAGAGTGCGGATGTATTCATGAAGCTCAGGAGAGGAGGTGGTCATGATGGTCATGAGGACTATACTGTTAGCGACTTCCCTAGAGGTATGGCTGATGGTGGATGTAGGCGTAGCAGGAACAGAGGAGGAAGAGGTATTCGAAGGAGCAGGATTAGACAAAGATCCACCGGAGATATCTCCCCCGGGAGCGGCTGTTGCGGTGGCAGTTGAGGAGGAGGTAGTGACATCAGGAGGCTCTATCCCAGTGTCAGTGTTGGTGATCAGATAACTGAGGGTGACTCCCTCAATCTTTTGTGTCCTGAAGAAAAGTGACACCGAGTAGCTCCATGGTTTGTAGTTGCTGGTTCCATCCGGCTTTATTGTGAGCTTGGGGAGACCAGTCAGAGTGAGGGAAGAAGCCATGATGGAGTTGATGATGATGAGGCAACGAGTTGAGAATGCAGAGGTAGACAACTTGAAATGGCGGTACGGGATATCTTCACGCATCAAAGTTAGAGCAACTGATGATGATGACGAATTGTTGCGGCGATGAGAATGGGCGGATGATTTTGAACACTGGGGCGAAACCAGATTGACAGTGATGATGATTACAACGGAAAAATGAGACGATGCCACGGAGGAAGATGAAAATGGGCGTAGGGACAGACCACATGTGCTGTCGGCGGAGATGATGAAGGAGCAGGAACTACTGCTGAGGCAACAAAGAGGGAGCAGGGACAGAACCTTGTGCGCGCAATCACCAAGAGGAAGTGCAATGGTGCTGCCACAACACCTTAGTCAGAAGAAGCGCTGCCACCGCAATTTAGTAGCGACCACTGTTCTTCGAGGGCGAGGAGCGTGATGAAAGCAGAAGTGGGTGCTGTTATGGAAGCCGCCGGTCGAGGCGGTGATTACGTCATCATGCTGAAGTCAGATGCATGTTTTGCTGCTCCCATTGTATTCTACGTGAAAAACCATACGAAATCGACCCAAGAACTGGGTCATCCGGTACAGGGACGAGAAAGATACGGCCGTGCAAAGATGGGAGGCGCACCTCCAGAAAACAGGAGACATACCGGTTCGACCCCGAGCATGGCGGAGCGACTTTCTTGCCCACTGCAGCCGAAGCGCCCCTGGATGGACGCTTAGCCAATGAGGCAAGGTTCATTGGGGTCCATGGGTGCTTCGGGTGTTGGAAAAGGAGCCGTCCGGCTCTGTTTCAGGTCCACATGAGCAAGTTCCAGGAAACTTCCAAATGCATGCTCCGATTGTCAATCTGTCTTCATCATTGGAAAGATCAGGTGGCAAATTATCTACGGTCCAAGTTTCAGGCCGATCGAACGGTCGGATTGGGAGATATGAATTTTCGAAGTTTCAGGGGTCATGGACCGCCGATGTCTGGGTGGCCATGGGCAATGGCTCCATGCCTTAGCCTGAGAAAAGAAAAAGGGCAAGAGGTCCAGGGTCAAGACCTGATGGGAGAAATATCCAAAAAGGTCCTTGGTCTTAGGATTGCCTTGTCAGAGTGTGCTGACTAGGATAAAGGTACCTCACCTTACTTTTTAGGTGAGGTGAGATCCTTGTGTGCTAGCCATGGACACATGGCGATTCTCCATGGGTTTGTGGGTGATGTGACCACTAGGAGTGTGCCATGAGAGCATTCTCTAGCTCTCTAGGTCGTGTGTGACTGGTCAGCCTGATTGTTGGGTTGATTTCCTCTCTTGTGTGAGATTGTGGACTCTAGTATGTGAGCCTTAGCCTCCATGGCTAAGTGGTGTGGCTTGTGAGAGGGCTGACTTGCCCAAGCTCTAGCTCTATATGTACTCCATCATTTTGAGTGATTCAACAACCATTCTTCAGCACAACTGATGCCCTTTCAGTCCCACATGCTTGGTGCTCCAAGACTCCCTCTCTCCTCCATATCCAACATCGGGATAGCGGCTGGAGCTGCATTCGCAAGCAAGGGCGCTTCGGGGGGCCGTGACCACCGCTGGCGGTGCTGCCAGCGGCCGTCACGCGTGGAGCACTCAAACGGCCATAACTGAGCCATTTCTTCACGGATTGAGGTGTTCTTTGGTGCGTTGGAAAGCTCGTGACACGTACAACATGATTCATGTGTTATTTGCATGATTGTACCTCGATAGAGGGCTTCAAGGTGCTGAGTAGCTTTCAGCTGGCTCATAGGGGCTGGTACATAAGGAAGCCTAGGGGTGTTCTAGGCATGCCAATCTTACCCAGAGACTTTGTACATTTCCTTGTACTGATCTATCAAGTCTAAGGAATGTTTCATTGCCCAACTCTCCTTGTGTTTCAAGTATTACCTCTCACACATCCATTCGATCCTACAAGTCCTCCGTAGCGCACCTTGGTGCAAACGCCGCCGGAGAGTCGCACGGCGGGAACCTCGGTCACTAGCAGCGGTCTTGCTGCTAGGAGAGGGTCGTGCGACATCTCAAGGGTTGGCCGACACACCAAGGGGTCAAGGGTTGGGAGGTTCATCCCAAGGGCTCGACGTGTGACCGTCACGCTGGGCGCCCCTCAGTTCACATTTGGTGTCAGAGCGCGTGGACGTTCGCTCGGCTTTGTGCGGACCCAAGGGAGGCAGCATATCTGCCAGAATTGCGTTTTGCCAGAATTTTTTGTCACAACCGGAAGCATGGCAGCCGCGGCATACGACCAGGCGTACCTCATGGAGGAGATCCGGCGTGGTCTTGACGAGTTGCGTCAAGAGAAACAGCAGCTGCGTACGGAGGTTGAGGCGAGGTATGTCGGCCAAGGGAGCAGTGTGTCGGGGGGTATCGCATTGGCATCCGTACCTGCCTTTCGGCGGCCCAAGCCGAAGGAGCCGGAGTTCTACACCGGCAAGGGCAGTGCGCGTGAGTGGCTCTTCACGGTGAACTCGTACTTCACGGCGTTGGGCGTTCCCGTGGGAGAAGATGCCATAAGACTGGAGTATGCGCCTACGATACTCCGGGGAATGGCGCAGCAGTGGTGGTCGGCATTGTGCCGGCGGAACGCCGCTGGGTTGCCGGATGGGCTGGGGGCCGGGCCANTGTGTCGGGGGGTATCGCATTGGCATCCGCACCTGCCTTTTGGCGGCCCAAGCCGAAGGAGCCGGAGTTCTACACCGGCAAGGGCAGTGCGCGTGAGTGGCTCTTCACGGTGAACTCGTACTTCACGGCGTTGGGCGTTCCCGTGGGAGAAGATGCCATAAGACTGGAGTATGCGCCTACGATACTCCGGGGAATGGCGCAGCAGTGGTGGTCGGCATTGTGCCGGCGGAACGCCGCTGGGTTGCCAGATGGGCTGGGGGCCGGGCCACGGCTTCAGCCGTTGCTGAGTCTACCGCTGGGGCGGGAAGTGCAGCTCGGTGCGCGGGCGTTGACGGAGAAGCCAGAGACGTGGGAGCAGATCAAGACGATGCTCCAGGCGCGTTTCGACCTCCTCAACGGCAGCCGGGTCGCACGTGACAAGATCAAGCACGTCAGGCAAGGCAGATCGGTCCATGACAATACTACACGCTTCATGGCCTTGGCGGCGCAAATTGACGACCGCTCGGACGCGGAGGCGTACGTCGAACATGAACGCGCGGTGCTCGGGTTGCGGACCTTTGCGGAGTTGGTCTCGGCGGCGGAGCGCATCGACGTGGTAAGCTACAATGCGCGCCGGACCAGCTATGCAACACCACCACGGGTGGAGCAGCCGGGTCAGGCTGTGCCCATGGAGGTGGACGCAATCCAAGCCGGACAGCAGGGCGCGGGCGGACAGTAAGGACCGAGAGGCAAGTGTTGGGCTTGTGGTGAGGAGGGTCATCGCAAGAAGGATTGCCCCAAGCGCAAGGCACAACAGGGAAACCAGCAGAAGTAGTGAGGAGGGGACGACCTACTACTGCAAGTCTTTCGTCCGCAAAGGACAGAACCAGTCCTGAAAGGCTTTTGTCGATTAAGGAGCTGCCTCAAGGTTGTTGCAGAATGAAGGTGAGACCCGGCAGTTTCCAAGGATTATCCTGGAGCTGGTTCTTGAGATTCCGGATGGGAGTTTCAAGGGTCGAAGGAAGCTACAAGGGCTGCTAGACGGCGGTACGAGCCATAGCTTCTTCAACGACAGGTTGGCGACGAGGTTGGAGCTTGCACGGCAGCCGGGGACGTTGGCCAAGGCGCGGCAAGTGTCCGAGGTGGTGGAGTGGGGCAGGCCTCTTGTCAAGCACAAAGTCCGTATGGGTCACTTGGTGTGTGACATGGAGATCCACACTTGCCCTATGGAAGATTACGACTGTTTGATCGGCGGGAATTGGTTACACGCTTGGAATCCGGAGGTGGATTGGAGGTGCAACCAGCTGGTCGTGAAGGCGAACGGGAAAGGTATCACTTTGCCTTTGTGGCGGAGTGAGGGGAAGGAGTCAGAGTGGTGGAAGCGGGGAAGCAGCTGCGCGTCATCAACTTGCAGCAGCTCAAGCGGTACGAGCGCAAGGGTGGCCAGGTTTACTTGGCATGGATGCGTCCACAACAAGTAGCGGAGCAGCTGATTGCAGCGGTCGAAGCAGCGGAGGGGTAACCGGGGAAGGTGCAGGAGCTCCAGAGTTACCTCCCTGTGTCGGGGAGGTGCTCAAGGAGTTCGGGGACGTTTTTCCGGAAGAGTTGCCGAAGGGGCTGCCGCCACAACGCAACATTGACCACAAAATTGAGGTGGTGCCAGGGTCGTCACCAACGGTGCGGTCTTACAACCGCATGAGCGACGCGGAGGTTACGGAGTTCAAGAAGCAGTTGGGGAGTTGGTGGACCAAGGCTTCATTCGGCCGTCAGTGTCTCCATACGCGGCGCCGATGCTGTTCGTCAAGAAGAAATCAGGAGAGCTACGGATGTGCGTGGACTACCGGGCGCTCAACAACATCACGGTGAAGAATCGCTACCCGTTGCCACGGGCCGAGGAGTTGTTCGACCAGCTTCGAGGCGCGCGTGTCTTCAGCAAACTGGACCTAAGGTCGGGGTATCACCAAATCCGCATTGCGGATGAGGATGTGGAAAAAACCGCATTTCGGACGCGCTATGGATATTTTGAGTATCTCGTGATGCCTTTTGGGCTAACGAATGCTCCTGCTACGTTCATGGCGTTGATGAACCGGGTGTTCCACCCCTACTTGGACCAATTTGTAGTCGTCTTCCTCGACGACATCCTTGCCTACTCGCGGACGATGGAGGAGCATCAAGAGCACCTGCGGACGGTGATAGAAGTGCTGAGAAAGAAGCAACTGTTTGCCAAGCTCAGCAAGTGTGAATTCGCCAAGNCGTTTCGGACGCGCTATGGACATTTTGAGTATCTCGTGATGCCTTTTGGGCTAACGAATGCTCCTGCTACGTTCATGGCGTTGATGAACCGGGTGTTCCACCCCTACTTGGACCAATTTGTAGTCGTCTTCCTCGACGACATCCTTGCCTACTCGCGGACGATGGAGGAGCATCAAGAGCACCTGCGGACGGTGATAGAAGTGCTGAGAAAGAAGCAACTGTTTGCCAAGCTCAGCAAGTGTGAATTCTCCAAGCAGGAGGTGGAGTTCCTCGGGCACATTGTCAGCGGGAGGGGAATCCGCATGGACCCAAAAAAGGTGGAAGCAGTGAAGGAGTGGCCAGAGCCGGCATGCGTGCGTGACATCCAGGTTTTTCTGCGTTTTACGAACTACTACCGGAGGTTTATCCGGGGGCACGCGGCAATGGGAGCACCCTTGACATACTTGCTCAAGAAGGGGCGCCAATGGGAGTGGGATGCAAAGGAGAGGCAAGCCTTCGGTGCAATGAAGGCTGCCATGTGCCAAGCCATGGTGTTGGTGCATCCGCACACGAGCAAGGAGTACGTATTGGCAACGGACGCAAGCGACTATGCGACCCGCGGAGTGCTGGTGCAGGACCAAGGGATGGGGTTGTAGCCCATTGCATACTACTCCAAGAAGCTGAAAGGGGCTGAGCTAAACTACCCGCTCCACGAGAAGGAGATACTCGCGGTGGTTCAGGCCTTCAAGCATTGGAGGTGCTACCTAGAGGCGCGGCAGTGTGTGGTGCACACGGACCACTACGCCCTTAAGTACCTCAAGTCGCAGCCGAACCTGAGTCGTCGTCAAGCACGGTGGATGGAGCTACTGGAGGGTGGCTTCGACTACGAGATAGAGTACAAACCACGAAGGATCAATCCAGCGGACCCACTTTTGCGTTGCCCAGACTTGGGTGTGCATGCGATCACGGTGCAAGCGGGATCTCCAATCATCCGCAGTCTGTTTGCACATGGTTATGCGGAGGACGAGGACTTTGCCGGAAGTACAGTGAAGGGGTGCAAGTGGGACGGCCAGTATTGGCGGCGGGAGAAGGAGAACCAGATTGTGGTGCCGCAGAGTGCGTCTTTGCGATAGGCGTTGCTGGAGGAGGCGCACGACTCGTACTATAGTGGTCATTTTGGCCACGACAAGACCTTCAAGACGCTTGCGCGCCAATATTGGTGGGCGACGATGGGAGCAAATTGCAAGGAGTACGTGAGCAGCTGTGACACGTGCCAAAGAATCAAGTCGCGGATGGCACGGGCGCCAGGGGGGCTGCAGCCGCTACCGGTGCCGAAACGTCCATGGACGGACATCTCACTTGATTCTGTGGGGGTTCTTCCATGGAATGCAACGGGCAACACCATGGTGCTGGTGGTGGTGGACCAGTTCAGCAAAATGGTGTACTTTATTCCATGTGCGGAGAATGTCACGGCAGCAGAGACGGCTCAACTCCTCTTACAACACATCATCAAACTGCACGGGATGCCGAGGTGCATGGTCTCGGACCGCGACCCGCGCTTCACCTCCTGGTTTTGGGAGGAACTCTTCAAGAAGCTGGGCACCCGTGTGGCTCTTTCGCCGGCCTACCATTCCCAAACGGATGGCCAAACTGAGCGCACCAATCAGATCATGGAGCAGCTACTGCGGGGGATCTTGGAACTGGATGGCGAGGGATTGGAATGCAAGCTCCCGGTGGCTGAGTTTGCCTAGAGCTCAGCAGTGCATGCCTCTACGGGGCGGTCTCTCTTTGAGGTTGTATCTGGGGTGCAGCCTGCATGTCCCTCAGACATGGTAACGGGGTCGGACCTACCCGCGGTGTAGCAGTTTACAAGTGACTTCATCGAGGTGTAGCGTGGTATACGCGAGGTGCTACACAAGACACAGTAGCGGATGAAGCGGCAAGCGGACAAGCACCGGACAGCCGAGGATTTCTCGGTGGGACAACGGGTGCTGCTGAGCTCGCGGAACTTGCAGCTGGCGGGGGTGGGCAGCGACAAGCTCAAGCCACAGTGAGTGGGCCCTTTTCCGGTCAAGGAGAAGCGATCCGCGGTGAGCTACGCGTTGGAGCTGCTGGACCACTATGGGATCCATCCAGTATTCCACGCTTCTCTTCTCAAGGCCTACAAGGAGCCGGATGCGCAGTTCGCGACGCGGGGACAGGCCCCTTCCCCACCGGTCTTGGTGGAGGGGAAGAGGAGTATGTGGTGGAGAAGATTCTCGGGCACCGTCGGCACGGTAACGGGTGGCAGTACCTGGAACAATGGCTCGGCTATGGACCTGAGCACAACTGTTGGGTCCCCTAAGCCAATTTCCACAGGGGCGGTGCTGTCAACACGGTCCTCCGAGCGTACCAGGAGCGTACCGGGACGGTGCGCCCTCGGAGGGGGGGTGATGTTATGGGAGCCGCCGGTCGAGGCGGTGATTACGTCAACATGCTGAAGTCAGATGCATGTGTACCTGCTCCCATTGTATTCTACGTGAAAAACCATACGAAATCGACCCAATAACCGGGTCATTCGGTGCAAGGACGAGAAAGATACGACCGTACAAAGGTGGGAAGCGCACCTCCAGAAAACAGTAGACATACCGGTTCGACCCCAAGCACGGCGGAGCGATTTTCTCGCCCACTGCAGCCGAAGTGCCCCTAGATGGACGCTTAGCCAATGAGGCAAGGTTCATTGGGGTCCATGGGTGCTTCGGGATAGCAGCTGGAGCTGCATTCGCAAGCAAGGGCGCTTCGGGGGGGGCCGTGACCACCGCTGGCGGTACTGCCAGCGGTCGTCACGCATGGAGCACTCAAACGGCCATAACTTAGCCGTTTCTTCACGGATTGAGGCGTTCTTTAGTGCGTTGGAAAGCTCGTGACTTGTACTACATGATGCATGTTTTTTTTGCATGATTGAGCCTCGATAGAGGGCTTCGAGGTGCTGAGTAGCTTTCGGCTGGCTCATAGGGACTGGTACATAAGGAAGCCTAGGGGTGTTCTAGGCATGCCAATCTTACCCAGAGACTTTGTACATTTCCTTGTACTGATCTATCAAGTCTAAGGATTCTTTCCTTGCCCAACTCTCCTTGTGTTTCAAGTATTACCTCGCATACGTCCATTCGATCCTACAAGTCTTCCGTAGTGCACCTTGGTACAAACGCCGGCGAGAGAGTTGTACGGCGGGAACCTCGGTCACTAGCAGCGGTCTTACTGCTAGGAGAGGGTCGTACGACATCTCAAGGGTTGGCCCACACACCAAGGGGTCGAGGGTTGAGAGGTTCATCCCAAGGGCTCGACGTGTGATCGTCACGCCGGGCGCCCCTCGCTTCATAGGTGCGGCCGACAGTGGCGTACACGAAAGCGCCACGTGTGTCACTTGAGCTGTGTACCATGTCTGAAGATCGCAAGTGCTGCAGTAGAGTGGACACGGTCACAATGACGAGCGTTTTAATGGTTGAAAAAGCATGAGCAGAGATAAAGCGGTCACGGCGATAAGAGGAGGAAGCGGAAGCAGATGCGGGTATAGACTGATGATAAGAAGCATGGGCGCAACACCGAAGGTGCGAGCACTAAGATCTTCTTTAGGAAAGAATGGGCGTAGCACTTTGTGGAAAGGGCAGAAGCTTCCTTGAAGGTGCGGGCGATCCTGACATATGAGTGACGTTGACAGGTAAGAGTGGGCGCAATGCGAGAGCACAAGCGCTGAGATGAGATTGAAGGTGAAGGGATTGGAGGAAGCCAAGAGGGCGAGCCTGAAGGAGAATCCACTGGATTGATTATAGACTATAATACAAGTAATACACATGGGAAAGGTCTAACCTAGCGCGCTTCGTCAAGTGAGCATAGAGGTGGCAGCTCGGACGAGTGAGAGAAGGGGAAGCGCCTCGAGACCACCATTCGGCTTTGCTAGCCGTACGCATAGAGGAGTGATGATTGCAGGCACGATCTCGCCTGGACCGTTGTACAAGGCTGTTGTTTTTGGTCTTGGTGAGGCTCGCACATTTGTCGGTCGTGAGACCGTTCGGATGTTGATCGTGTAACTCTAGAAATGAACCTGCATTGTAACTCTTTATTTTCTCGGTGGCTGCACCCCTTGAAGCGATCTTCGAGATAATGTCCGACAGAGTTGCACCCTACTTGCACCCTAGTTGCACCCTACTTACGTCCTACTTGTGCCCTAGTTGCGCCCTAGTTGCGTCCTAGTTGTGCCCTACTTGCGCCCTACTTTCAATCCACTTATGCCCTAGTTGCGTCATAGTTGCACCCTAGATGTGTCCTAGTTGCGGCTGAGTTGAAAACTAGCTATGTCCTAGTTACGACCTAGTTGCACCCTTCTTGCGCCCTACTTGCGCCCTACTTGCGCCCTACTTGCGCCCTACTTGCGCCCTACTTACGCCCTAGTTGTGCCATAGTTACGTCCTAGTTGCTCCTCAATTGAACACAAGCTACGCCCTTTTTACACCCTAGTTGCGCCCTAGTTGTGTCCTATATACAACCTACTTGTGCCCTACTTGCACACTAGTTGTGTCCTAGTTGCGTCCTATTTGTACCTCCGTTTGGCACTAGCTATGCCATAGTTGCACCCTAGTTGTGTCCTAGTTGCGCCCTAGTTGCGTGCTAGTTCCGCCCTTGTTACGCCCTACTTGCGTCCTACTTTTGCCCATAGTTGCACCCTTGTTGCACCCTAGTTACGCCCTAGTTGCACCCTAGTTGTGTCCTTGTTGTACCCTACTTACATCCTACTTGTATCCTACTTGCATCCTAGTTGCGCCCTAGTTGCGCCCTACTTGCGTCCTACTTACGTCCTAGTTGCGCCCTAATCGCGCCCTAGTTACACCCTACTTGTACCCTACTTGCGCCCTACTTGCGCCGTAGTTGCACCCTACTTACGCCCTAGTAGCGCCCTAGTTGCGTCCTAGTTGCCCCTCAATTGGGCACTAGTTACACCCTAGTTGGGCCCTAGTTGCACTCTACTTGTGTCCTACTTGCGCTGTACTTGCATCCTAGATGCGTCCTAGTTGCACCCTAGTTATGCCCTAGTTACGTCCTAGTTGCATCCTACTTACGCCCTAGTTACGCCCTACTTGCATCCTCGTTGCGCCCTACTTGCGCCCTACTTGCACCCTTGTTACGCCATAGTTGCAACCTACTTGTATCCTACCATGCCCTACTTGCACCATACTTGCATTCTAGTTGCAGCCTAGATGTGTCCTACTTGCATTCTATTTGCACCCTAGATGTGTCCTACTTGTACCATACTTGCATTCTAGTTACACCCTAGATGTGTCCTACTTGTGTCCTACTTGCATCCTACTTGTACCCTAGTTACGCCCTAGTTGCGTCCTAGATGTGCCGTATATGCGCCCTACTCATGCCCTACTTGTACCCTAGTTGCACCCTAGTTGCGCCCTAGTGACGTCCTACTTGGCCATACTTGTATCATACATGCACCCTAGTTGCGCCCTAGTTGTACCCTAGTTGCGTCCTACTTGCGTCGTACTTGCGTCCTAGTTGCGCCCTAGTAGCGCCCTAGTTGCACCCTAGTTGTAGCCTACATGCGCCCTACTTGCGCCCTACTTGCGCCCTACTTGCGCCCTATTTGCGCCCTAGTTGCAACCTACTTGCGCCCTACTTGAGCCCTACTTGAGTCCTAGTTGCGCCTCAGTTGGACACTAGTTATGTCTTTGTTGCGCCCTAGTTGTGTCCTACTTGCATCCAAGTTGCTCCCTACTTACCTCCTACTTACGCCCTAGTTGCGCCTACGTGCGGCCTAGTTGCGCCCGATTTGTGTCCTAGTTGCACCCTAGTTGTACCTCAGCTGGACATTAGCTACGCGAAAGTTGTACCCTAGTTCTGCTGTAGTTACACCATAGTTGCACCCTAGTTGCACACTACTTTGACTCTACTTGCACTCTAGTTATACCCTGGTTGTACGTGTATTCAGCAAACTGGACCTAAGGTCGGGGTATCACCAAATCCGCATTGCGGATGAGGATGTGGAAAAAACCGCATTTCGGACGCGCTATGGACATTTTGAGTATCTCATGATGCCTTTTGGGCTAACGAATGCTCCTGCTACGTTCATGGCGTTGATGAACCGGGTGTTCCACCCCTACTTGGACCAATTTGTGGTCGTCTTCCTCGACGACATCCTTGTCTACTCGCGGACGATGGAGGAGCATCAAGAGTACCTGCGGACGGTGATGGAAGTGCTGAGAAAGAAGCAACTGTTTGCCAAGCTCAGCAAGTGTGAATTTGCCAAGTAGGAGGTGGAGTTCCTCGGGCACATTGTCAGCGGGAAGGGATTCCGCATGGACCCAAAAAAGGTGGAAGCAGTGAAGGAGTGGCCAGAGCCGGCGTGCGTGCGTGACATCCAGGTTTTTCTGGGTTTTTACGAACTACTACCGGAGGTTTATCCGGGGCACGCGGCAATGGGAGCACCCTTGACATACTTGCTCAAGAAGGGGCGCCAATGGGAGTGGGGTGCAAGGACACCCTCTCCAGGTGGACCAAGCACATCGACATCTGCTATCACTACACGCGCGACCTCATCGCCAAGGGAGTGGTCGATCTACAGTACATCTCGACCAAGCAGATGCTCGCGGACTTCCTGACGAAGCCGTTGGACAGTGACCCGCACATGGCAGGGGCACGAGGCATCGGGATGGTGTGCGCAGCAGACGAGGACTGAACGGGTGGGCTACTTCACAGGTGGCCGACATCGCTGGGCCCATGGCCGCAGCAGGAATCTAGCAGCATATGGACGCAGGTACAAGGGAGAATTTGTTATGTTCTGTGTATGCCCCTGGTCCAATCAGCGGAAGATTTAGACTGGGTATGTACTACGCTTGTAGCGCAAGTCCCCCAGCGACATGCAAGAGAGGCTGAGAGAGACAAGGCATGCACTGCTCACCCTTGTGGAGTAAGTCCCCTTGGTCTACTCTTGGTAGTCTACCTGGTGCATGCTCCTTAGGACAACTTCCTACAGCCTAGTGGGTGAAGGCATCGTCTCGCAAGCGAGAGGTCCGAGGTCAAATCCCCCTAGGACCAAATTTTCTTTGTGACTAAAAAGGGCCAAGGAAGCTTCCTAGAAGCTTCTAAGGTCCAAGGTGGATCAAGTGCCACTTGGCGGTCACAGAGGGTGCCATGTCATCAAAGCTGATGACACCGCCTAGGGTTGCCTTGGAGGGAGGCCCCTCCAAGGAGCCATTGGGAGCACTGACCAGAAACTATATAAGGCCTGTCATTTGCATGTGATAATANATCATCTCTTACTCTTGAGACTTGGGAGAAAACCAATCCCTTGTTGGCCACCAAGAAAGAGGATAAAGAACAAGTGCAAGTGCACACTTTGGTGTGTAGCTTTGCCAGTTGGGTGAGAGTTTGGAACACTCTCCGGCCACGGTTGGGACAAGCTAAGTGAACCTTTCAGTGTGGAAACACCACTCCGTGGGTGATCTCTACCTTGGTTGTAATACCAAGGGCGGTCGGCGGTTTGCCTGTCGGCGCCGTTTACTCTAGACCGTGGCCAAGTGCGGAGTGACACTTGGCTCCTTCGTCCCACAGTGGATAGGCTTTGTGGGCGGTGTCATAACCGATGAAAATACACTTTTGTGCTCCTGCATCGAGCTTTCTAGGACCCTCACGGGCCTGGACCTTGGCAAATCCGGTACAACCGAACACCTTGAGATCGGAGGCGTCTGGCTTCCTGCTTGACCATGCTTCTTGGGGCATCTTCAACTGCTGTGTCTGCTTCTTCTTGCCTCTCCTTTGCATAGCTGCTGCAGGTGTGAGGTTCACAAGGTAGGTAGCCGTACGTGCTGCTTCAGCCCATAACCTAGGAGGAAGTTTGGCATCAAAGAGCACGTACCTTGTCATGCCTAGGAGCATCTGGTTCATCCTCTCTGCTATGGCATTGCATTGAGGTGAGTAGGGTGTAGTTTTCTGGTGTTCAATGCCCTGTGTCTTGAGCCACTCCCTGCAAGCTTCGTACTCTCCCCCATTGTCCGTGTTGAATGCCTTCACTTCTTTCCACTCTGTCGCTCAACCATAGCGACAAAGGCCTGTAGATTCTCCTTCACCTCACTTCTCTTTCTAAGAAAGTATATCAAGACTTTGCGGCTGTTGTGGTCGATGCATGTGAGGAAATATCTACTGCCTCCATTTGATGGTATGCGAAGGGGGCCACAAACGTCAGAGTGGACAAGATCAAGAGGTGCGAGAGCACGCGTTCCATTGCGCTTGAAGGGTTTCTTTTTCGCCTTGCCTTGAAGGCACTGCTCGCACATGATCTCGGCTCCCTCCATCTCATCACCTAGCTCCATCCCACGCACTAGCTCCTGCTTTCCCATGAGCTCCATGAGCGATGAGTCACGTGCCCAAAGCGCCTGTGCCAGAGGTTCTTGGAGGATGTACATAGGCTAGAATGAACAACCCCGGTGGCTGCATTTGCTTGCGGTTTTGTTGCCAAATCATCTGCTTCCACTGCTTCTGCTGCTCCAACATGTCCTTCCTCATCTGTGTCTGCATCGCTGCTCTCCTCATCATCACTCTCATCCAAAGATTCAACCGTTGAAGTTGTCGTTTTGGTCTACAAGACTTGGAGTCCATCAACGCGAGGAACGTGTGCGACAACCTTCTTGGCATAGTAGGAGATGTTAATGTCCTTGGTGGGAACTATCACCGCTTCCTTCTTTGTAAAGACCACTACTATGCCATGATCAGTTATCTTAGAGATGGAGAGCAGGTTGGTTGTGAAGGAGGGCAAGTAGACCACCCCCTTTAGCTTGAGGTCGGAAACTCCACCGTTGATACCTACTGTGACCAGCTTGTCACCAATCCCCTCAGCTGCCTCAACCTTGCCGTTGGCGACTCTCAAGTTCTTGTTACACGGAGCAAGAGTGATGATGTCTCTCTTCTCGTAAATTGTGTACTCGTTTGTGCCCGAGTCAAGGCCATAGGCTCCTGGCCTGAGTATCGTCCTCCCTTTGTTGGAGGCACACTCAGCCATCAAGCTTGTGGGTCCTTCCTACCATTTCCCCCTCGCCATTCATCCCCGTCTCCTCCCTCTCTCTTGGGTGTACGGCACTCTCGAGCCCAGTGTCCGGCCTTGCTACAGTTGTGGCAGTTTCCTTGGCGCTTTGTACTCCTTCCACTGTTGCTAGTGCTATTGTTTCCCTTGTACACAGAGGATGAGGTATTGCGGAAGGTGCTGCTGCTCCGTGAGGCAAAGGCAGCCAAGTTTGCTTCACTACTGCTACGACGTATGGCTTCATTCCGCACATACTCAGAGACGGTGGTGTAGGAAACTAGATTTTCAGTATACCCTCCAATCAGTGTTTTCATGGGATCCCAACTTTCCAGCAGCGTCATCAGAAAGATCATGGCCTGCATGTCGGATTTCAGGTCCTACTCCATGCGGGTAGCTTGTTGCAAGAGGGTCTCAAACTTCTGCATGAAGGCGGAGACATCCTCCCCTTCACCAAGCCTCATGCAGATGAGGTTTCGTAGAATGAAGAGATGGTTGGCAATTGAGGAGGACTGAAACACCTTACCGAGTTTGGTGTATGCCGTAACTGCCACTGTACAACCGCTGATATGTGAAAGGACTGAGGGTTGTGTGGAGGACACGAGAATGGCGAGAGCCTTTTTGTTGAGCTTAACTCATGCCACAAGGTCAGCACCCTCCTCCTTTGGTGCTGGGATACTTCCCTCAAAATATCATAGCAGATCTCTGTCATCCATGATGATCTCAAACTCCCACTTCCAGAGTACAAACCCCTCTCCATCAAACTTGAGGATGGGCGAATGATTCCGTGGTTCCCCTGTCCTTGCCATCCCCACACATACAACTGCTTCAGCTGCTCCACCTGTTGTTGATGCCGATGAACCTGTGTTTGAGGCCGCTGTAGGCTATTGGTGAGAAGAGGAAACTGCTTCCCCTGTTAATGTTGGCCATTGCAAGCAGATTTAGGCTGATGTAGGATGATGTAGGCTGTTTTTAGCTCCCAATGTAGAAAGGTACAGATTTGTTGCATTCCCCTCCTACTGATGTTGCATTGCAAACAGAGAAGTTGGGTGAGAGCGAAGGCGCTCTCAATGCTTGTGACCTTAGCGGTTGCGTGCGTGAAACTTCCATTACCATAGGAGTGGGCCCATAACCCTTAGTTAGCTACTGAGCTAACGACCTCTGGCAGAGAAGCCACGAAACCGAAAAGCTTGCAAAGGTTTTTAGGTTTCGCAGCTTCTCTGCCAGGGGTGGTTAGCCTAGTAGCTAACAAGTGAGAGCTTGTTCTCCACTTTGCCCAAGACCGATGGGCAGGAAGACTATTGGTGTCCAATATCCTGATAACTAAAGGCAATTTGTTGTTGCCGACGATGAGCAGAGGCGGTGCGGGAGAGCAGCTCGAGATGATGAATGCGGAAGAGCTTAAGTGGATGGGGTAGATGAGGGAGAGGAGTCTCGCGAAGGAAGATGTGGAAGGCAGAGGTACTTGCGAAGGCTAAGATAACAAGAGGCAGCACGCAGTCAGCGACAAGAAGCTTCAAAGAAGATGACGGTAAACAGCGGCTCGGAAACTGCTTGCTGATGTTGTTGATGACTCTTTGATCGTTGACCACGGTTGCGAGATGGACACACGGTTTCATCAGAAGAATGAGTCATCACGCGAGAGTGATGAGCAATCCAAGCGAAGCTGCTGATGTCAGCTGCAGACGACGCCGAGGAGCGAAAAATGGCCATGGCGGCGGCAGACGAATGTTGAACGGAAGAGCAAAGTAGTGGTGGTGGCAAAGCAATGACTGGGTCACGGGACGCTAGGTGATGTTGCCTGACACTCTCATACCATGTCAGAATAATGCAATGAGTGAGGACAGCAAGAGCAGAAGAAGGCAGAAGCAGTAGAACATGCACGAGTACGCCAGCAGAATGACGGAAGCGAGAGCGGTCCTGAGGAGTTAGTTGTAGAGCTTGCGGAGAGCTGAGACACTTAGGATGCGAGATAGAGTGGAGCTGGTGAGAGCGATAATGAGAAGAGTGATGGGTCGATAGGTGCTGAGGGAAGGATAAAAAGGGACGAAGTGATGATCAGTGAGCTGTAAGTGGTTGGCGAAGGCAAGATGGGCGAGCTGCGAGCAGAGCGAAAACACGGCGGCGAAGCCGCGGAACCAAAGGGTAACAGGATGGGAAGAACTTTTTTGGTACTTGGGAGGGAATGAACATCCTCCATATATGCAACAAAACAGGACAATACTTCATCAACAACAGCTTCTTTTGTGCTAGGCGGACGCGCTTGCCGGGTCACCGTTTAATAGGGATTAACTCGGTTGAGGGGCCGTTGGTTGGTCGGTGACCTTTAACGGCTACTTGGAAATATCACCGAAGTGGTTCTTGGCCAGAGTTGAACCGTTTATTGAGATCACGGAATTTGCGAGGAGCGAGAAAAGGGGAGGAGTGTGGCCTGGCTCGTACCAGGGTCAGGTCGTGTCTTCTTCCTTTGAGGATGAGGAGTCACCTTGGCGAAGTCGCTTGCTTCCGACACCCCCCTTGACTATGTCAAGATGGCAGGGAGAGTGTTCGCTTTCGTAGGCTTCGTCCATTCTTGACACCCAGTTGCCCAATGTAGTACTGCCTTGAGCAGTACTTGAGACGTGCAAGTCCTTCAAGGAGTGGGCTTCGCGGGAGCAATGGAGGAGGTATAATTGGGGATGGTAGAGGACAGAGACATGCTTTGAGCAAATCAATCCACATCTGGTACATGTTGCCAGGATGAGCATGGATGTGTGAGTAAAAGTCCGTGTTTGCAATGAGGCACAGAGTCCTTCTCAGCGCCTGTTCTATCTGAGGACTTGTTGGTGTTGAACTGCTGGAGGGAGGTTGGAGGGAGGCGATGATGGACTCTCCTTGGACATAGATGGGAGAGTACATGGGAATGAAGTCCCTTGACCATTGAAAGACATTCGTACGTCCACTGCCAGGAGCATAGAAGTGGAGTGTTGGCAGTGTGACAAGGAAGTCTTCTCGGAAGATATCAAAGTTGAGTGGTCGGACTACTCAAGCCACATAGTTGAAGAAGATGGTTTGTTGTTGCTTTGGAGGGAACCTGGCAAGAGGGCCCTTCCCTCCATACATGATGATGAAGAGGAGGATTGTGGAAAGGAAGATCCGTGAGTTGCTAAGTCGAGAAGTAGAGTGCAAAAAGGGACGCGCAAGGGCCGATACATAGCAAGAGTAGATGTAAATTAGGCAGATGATGAGAGTGACGATGAACGATGACTGATAGAGGATTTGGATGCATGGGCAAGCCACGTGCGCAGCGGAAGTTTCAGCGTGGACGCAGGTTGTCGCAGGGCAGGCGATGCCACAGGGCGGATCCTTCTGCCGAGCAGATGATGGAGACGGATGATAACGGAGGAGCCATTGATGACGGAGTGGGTGCAGGGGCAAGACCACGTGCGATCCTAAAACAGGGATATAGAATACGGCAAGGTGAAGGCAATCGCCAACAAGCCGGAAACAATCGGCTGCCGTCGTGGGTGTAGGTTGCTGTGAAGCGGACAGCTAGCTTGTGCAGATCCTTGTGTTGACCACAGATGCTGATGATGAAGGTGGAAGCTGATGAGGAAGGCGTGGGCATAGGGGCCAAATCTCGTACGCTACAGAAGTTTCGGCGTAGGCACAGGTCGTCGCATGCCAGGCAATGCAACCGGGTGGTTCCTTGTGCCGAGCGGAGAACAACGCAGAAACGGAGGAACGGATGATGGCAGAGGGAACTGATGGATGAGTAGGCAAAGGGACAAAAACACGTGTGTTGCGGAGCAATGCGGATGATGATGAGGATGACGCTAATGAAGGAAGGAGTTTCGAAGGGGACAGATGAAGCTGAGATGAGGTTGATGCGGAAGAAGGGGCTGGTGGAGAGGATGAATGAGGAGGAAGTATAGGGGTTGAGGGAGAGCAGGCTGAGAAGGATGACAATGTCGTGATGAGGGTGATGGAGAATCGATGGCAGAAGCTGGATGAATGAGCGGTGAAGGAAGCGGCGGTAGTGCAGGCGAGACAATCAGTTCCTCAGGTGTCAGGAGAGTGACGACTTGTTCCCTAGTTGGCCCGAGATCGAGGGGTAGGAAGACTGGTGGTGTCTGATATCCTAACTGTGAGAGGAAGTCAGATGCAACGGGGCAAGTCGTGAGGTGAGCAGTGGTGCTAGTCCGTGGATGTCAAGAGAGTGACGGCTTGTTCTCCAGTTAGCCTGAGACCGACGGGCAGGAAGACTGGCGGTGTCCAATATCCTGATGGCGGAAGGTGATCTGCTGTTGACGACGATGAGTAGAGGCGGTGCAGGAGAGTGGCTCGAGATGATGAACGCAGGAGAGCTGAAGAAGATGGGGTAGATGAGGCAGCGGAGGCTAATGAAGGGAGATGGGGAAGGCGGAGGCACTTGTGAAGGCTGAGACGACAAGAGGCAGCATGTAGCGAGCGAGAGGAAGCTTCCAAGAAGATGAGAGCAGACGGCGGCTCGGAAACTGATTGCTGATGTTGACTTTTCAATCCTTGACCAGAGGTACGAGATGGATGTACGGTTTGATTAGGAGAATGAGTTATCACTCCAGCGTGAGGAGCAATCCAGGCGAAGCTATTGATGTCATCTACAAACGAAACCGGAGAGCACAAACTGGCCATGGCGGTGGCAGATGAACGCTGAACGGAAGAGTCAAGTAGTGGTGGTAGCGAAGCGATGACTGGGTCACGAGGCACTAGGTGATATTGCCTGACGCTCTGATACCATGTCAAAAGAATGCAATGAGTGAGGACGGTAAGAGCAGAAGCAAGCAGAAGAAGTGGAACATGCACGAGTACGTCAGCACAATGATAGAAGCGATAGCGGTCCTGAGGAGTTAGTTGAAGAGCTTGCGCAGACCTGAGATACTGAGGATGCGACATAGAGTGGAGCTGGTGAGAGCAAGAATGAGAAGAGTGATGGGTCGGCAGGTGCTGAGAGAAGGATCGAGAGTGACAAAGTGAATAACTGTGAGCTGCAAGTGGTTGGCGAAGGCAAGATCGGTGAGCTGTAAGCAGAGCGAGAACATGGCGGCGAAGTCGCGGCACCAAAGGGGAACAGGATGGAAAGAAATGTTCTGGTTCATTTGGGAGAGAATGAACATCGTCCATATATGCAACATAATAGGACAAGACTTCATCATTAATAGCTTCTTTTGCACTAGCCGGACGCGCTTGCGGGATCACTGCTTATTAGGGGATAAATCAGTTGAGGGGCCGTTGGTCGGTCGGTGACAGTTAACGGCTACTTGGAATAATCACCGAGGTAGTTCTTGGCCGGAGCTGAACCGAGGAGCGAAAAAAGGGTAGGAGCATGGCCTGGCTCGTACCAGGGTCAGGTCGTGTCTTCTTCCTCCAAGGATGAGGAGTCACCTTGGCGAAGTCGCTTGCTTCTGACACCTTGTGCCCTACTTGCGCCCTAGTTGCGCTCTAGTTGCACCATAGTTGCGCCCTACTTGCGCCATACTTGTACCATACTTGCGCCATAGTTGCACCCTAGTTGCATCCGAGTTATGCCGTACTTGTGCCCTAGTTGCGCCCTAGTAGCGCTCTAGTTGCACCCTACTTACACTCTAGTTACGCCCTACTTGGGCCCTAGTTGCGCCCTAGTTGCGCCTTTGTTGGGTACCAGCTATGCCCTAGTTGTACCCTAGTTGTACCCTACTTGCACCCTACTTGCACCCTAGTTGCACCCTACTTGCGTCCTACTTATGCCCTACTTGCGCCCTAGTTGCAACCAAGTTGCACCCTAGTTGCGTCCTACTTATGGCCTAGTTGCGTCCTACTTGCGCCCTAGTTGCGCCCTAGTTACACCTCAGTTGGACACTAGCTACGTCATAGTTGTGCCCTAGTTGCATCCTAGTTGCACACTAGTTGCACCCCACTTGCTCCCCACTTGTCCCCTAGTTGCGTCCTAATTGCGTCCTATTTATGTCCTACTTATGTCATAGTTGTGCCCTAGTTACACCTCAGTTGGGCACTAGCTATGCCCTAGTTGTGCCTTAGTTGTGCCCTAGATGCGCCCTAGTTACGCCGAACTTGTCCCCTGCTATCACCCTAGTTGTACCCTAGTTGCGTCCTACTTGCGTCCTACTTGTATCCTAGTTGCGTCCTACTTGCGCCCTAGTTGTGCCCTACTTGTGCCCTACTTGCGCCCTACTCACACCCTAGTTATGCCCTTGTAATTCCCTACTTGCACCCTAGTTGCGCCCTACTTGCTTCCTACTTGTTGTTGGGAAAGGAGCCATCCGGCTCAGTTTCAGGTCCATAAGAGAAAGTTCCAGGAAACTATGAGATGCCTGCTCCGATTGTCGATTGGACTTCACCACTGGAACGATCAGGTGGCAATTTGTCTACAGTCCAAGTTTTAAGCCGATTCAACTGTCGGATTGGGAGATACGAATTTTTGAAGTTTCCGGGGTCATGGACTGCCGATGTCTGTGTGACCATGGGTGACGGCTCCATGCCTTAGCCCGAGAAAAGAAAAAGGCAAGAGGTCCAGGGTCAAGACCTGATGGAAGAAATATCCAAAAAGGTTCTTGATCTTAGGATTGCCTTGTCAGAGTGTACTGGCTAGGATGAAGGTACCTCTCCTTACTTTTTAGGTGAGGTGAGATCCTTGTGTGCTAGCAATGGACACACGGCGATTCTCCATGGGTTTTTGGGTGATGTGACTACTAGGAGTGTGCCATGAGAGTATTCTCTAGCTCTCTATGTCGTGTGTGACTGGTCAGCCTAATTGCTAGGCTAATTTCCTGTCGTGTGTGAGATTGTAGACTCTAGTGTGTGAACCTTAGCCTCCATGGCTAAGTGGTATAGCTTGTGAGAGGACTGAATTGCCCAAGCTCTAACTCTATATATATTCCATCATTTTGAGTAATTTAAAAACCATTCTTCAGCACACCTGATGCCCTTTCAGTCCCACATGCTCGCTGCTCCAAGGCTCCCTCTCTCCTCCAGATCCAACATTTGGTATCTGAGATTAGTTCTTCCAGTTTAAGCTTGCTCAGACCATCACTTTGAAAGTGACAGGTCAAGGTCAGATCCTAACCAAATTTGATGATCAACCAATAGATCTCCAAGAGCACAAGCCAATCTTCTGACGAGCCCAATATCGCAAAGATCCAGCGGTCGGATTGGCAGGTATGCTCAAAACGAGGTCGGCCAGGGCTACACTTATCTTTATGAGTAAGACTATCGCCTTGTGATGACCATAACTCTCTCGTTTCTACGTCAAATTTTAAATGTGGCATATGCACATTGTATTATTTTTCCTAAGCTTTCCATTGGTGGAAAAATATTTGGCTTCCATCGATTCGTTTCGGAGAAACGTTGTTTACTAGCTGGCTGTTCTGAGTTGGAGTAGTCGCAGAAGCATACCCTGTTTTCAAGAGGACGTTTCTTTCACAATCCCCTATTGATGACCCTGTTTTATGGGTTGATCGAAAAGGTTTTGAGCTAACTTTTCCAGTTGTGGGCTCAGTTGTTTCAAATTCCCAGTCTTCTCGCATCTATAGTCCATTTTCTGTCAGACAGAGTTTTGGTAGAAGCAAAAGCAGAAGCAGGGGTAGCACCGCCACCCAATGGCAACGTTGAGCATCACCAAAGCTCAAAATGGCAGGAGCATGTGTGATCACTGCAGCCTAGCCCTTGGAGAGGCTGGAAGGATGCGCCAACTTGACGTTTTGGAATATCCGTAGCCGGCTCCTTTTGGAGGAGAGGGGCTTGTGGGAGATTATGAGCGGCGACGAGCGCGCTCCTCCTCCACAAGCAAAAGGCATCCCTGCAGTACAGGTGGTGGCGGGGGTGACGTTGCAGAAGGGTGTAGCCAATGCAGGTTCATTTGTAGCTGCACCAGTGACGTATGAGGAGTGGAAGAAGAAGGAAAGGTAGGAAGAGTCACTATACCCTTCCAGTGTATACCAAGCTGCCTATCTCGCATCGCTCAGATCAGTATCTGAGCGATGCAAGATAGGCAGCTTGGTTGAGGAATGGAATAGATGAAGGCTGTAGCAAAGATGAGAGAATGACTGAATTGGTGATGCAAATAACTGAAGAAAAAGGTGCACTAGTCCATCCTACCTAAAGTAGTGTTCTGTATTTTGCTAGGACCCATGCGAGGTGGGAGCG
>SZWC01002942.1:173487-185863 GCA_023375785.1 Penium margaritaceum | reverse complement strand
AGAGTCGTGCTAGAGTCGTACCAGAGTCGTGCCAGAGTCGTGCTAGAGTTGTGCCAGAGTCGTGCCAGAGTCGTGCAAGAGTCGTGCCACAGCTGTGCTAGAGTTGTGCCAGAGTTGTGCCAGAGTTCTACCAGAGTTGTGCCAGAGTTGTGCGCGAGTTTATGCAGAGTTGTGCCAGAGTTGTGCCAGAGTGCGAGAGTTGTGCCAGAGTTGTGCAAGAGTTGTGCCAAAGTTGTGCCGGAGTTGTGCCACAGTTGCTCCAGAGTTGTACCTGAGGTGTGCCTGAGCTGTGCCGAGTTGTGCAAGAAATGTGCCAGAGTTGTTATAGAGTTGTGCCAGAGTAGTGGTAGAGTTGTGCCATAGTTGTGCCAGAGTTGTGCCAGCGTTGTGTCAAGTTGTGCCAGAGTTGTGCCAGTGTTGTGCCAAAGTTGTGCCTGAGTTATGCCAGACATGTGCCTGAGTTGTGCCGGGTTGTGCCAGAGTTGTGTTAGAGTTGTGCCAGAGTTGTGCCAGAGTTAAGCCAGATTTGTGCTAGAGTTCTCCGAGAGTTGTGCCAGAGTCGTGCCAGAGTTGTGACAGAGTTGTGCCAGAGTTGTGCTACGGTTGTACCAAAGTTATGCCAGAGTTGTGCCAGAGTCGTGCGAGAGTCGTGCCAGAGTCGTATCAGAGTCGTGCGAGAGTTGTGCCAGAGTTGTGCCAGAGTCGTGCCAGAGCCGTGCCTCAGTCGTGCCAGAGGTGTGCCAGAGTTGTGCCAGAGTTGTGCCACAGCTGTACCAGAGTTTATCCAGAGTGGTGCCAGAGTTGTGTTAGAGTGCCAAGGTTGTGCCAAAGTTGTGCCAAAGTTTTTTAGAGTTATGCCAGGGTTGTGCCAGAGTTGCTCCAGAGTTGTACCTGAGGTGTGCCAGAGCTGTACCGAGTTGTACGAGAGTTGTGCTAGAGTTGTTCTATTGTTGTGCCAGAGTCGTGCAAGAGTTGTGCCATAGTTGTGCCAAAGTTATGCCAGCGTTGTGCCGAGTTGTGCCAGAGTTGTTCCAGAGTTCTGCCAAAGGTGTGCCAGAATTATGCCGAAGTTGTGCCAGAGTTGGTCCAGAGTTTTACTAGAGGTGTGCCAGAGGTGTGCCGAGTTTTGCGAGAGTTGTGCCAGAGTTGTTCTACAGTTGTGCCACGGTCGTGCAAGAGTTGTGCCATTGTTGTGCCAGACTTGAGCCAACGTTGTGTCGAGTTGTGCCATAGTTGTGCCAGAGTTGTGCCAAAGTTGTGCCACAGTTATGCCAGAGTTGTGCATGAGTTGTGCCGAGTTGTGCCTCAGTTGTTCCAGAGTTGTGCCAATGTTTTGCCACAGTTATGCCAGAGTTGTGCCTCAGTTGTGCCGAGTTGTTCCAGAGTTGTGCCAGAGTTTTTCCAGAGTTGTGCAAGAGGTCTGCAAGAGTTGTCCCAGAGTTGTGCCAGAGTTGTGCCAGAGTTGTGCCAGAGTTATGCCAAAGTTGTGCCAAAGTTCTGCGAGAGTTGTGCCAGAGTTGTGCCAGAGTTGTGACAGAGTTATGCTAGAGTTGTGCTAGGATTGTACCAAAGCTATGCCAAAGTTGTGCCAGAGTCGTGTCAGAGTCGTACCAGAGTCGTGCCAGAGTCATGCCAGAGTTGTACCAAAGTCGTGCCAGAGTCGTGCCAGAGTCGTGCCAGAGTCGTGCCAGAGTTGTGCCAGAGTTGTGCCAGAGTTGTGCCAAAGTTGTGCCAGAGTTTATGCAGAGTAGTGCCAGAGTTGTGCCAGAGTGCGAGAGTTGTGCCAAAGTTGTGCAAGATTTGTGCCAAAGTTGTGCCAGAGTTGTGCCACAGTTGCTCCAGGGTTGTACCTGAGGTGTGCCAGAGCTGTGCCGAGTTGTGCCTGAGGTGTGCCAGAGTTGTTCTACAGTTGTGCCAGAGTCGTGGTAGAGTTGTGCCATAGTTGTGCCAAAGTTGTGCCAGCATTGTGTCAAGTTGTGCCAGAGCTGTGCCAGAGTTGTGCCAAAGCTGTGCCAGAGTTTTGCCAAAGTTGTGCTTGAGTTGTGCCGAGTTGTGCCAAAGTTGTGCCAGAGTTGTGCCAGAGTTGTGTTAGAGTTGTGCCAGAGTTGTGCTAGAGTTGTGCCAGAGTTGTGACACAGTTGTGCCAGAGTTGTGCTATGGTTGTACCAAAGTTATGCCAGAGTTGTGCCAGAGTCGTGCCAGAGTCATACCAGAGTCGTGCCAGAGTTGTGCCAGAGTCGTGCGAGAGTTATGCCAGAGTCGTGCGAGAGTTGTGCCAGAGTCGGGCTTGAGTCGTGCCAAAGTTGTGCAAGAGTTGTGCAAGAGTGGTGCCAGAGTTGTGCCAGAGTGCCCGAGTTCTGCCAGAGTTGTGCCAAAGTTCTGCCAGAGTTATGCCAGAGTTGTGCCAGAGTTGCTCCAGTGTTGCACCTGAGGTGTACCAGAACTGTACTGAGTTGTACGAGAGTTGTGCAAAAATTGCTCTAGAGTTGTGCCAGAGTCCTGCCAGAGTTGTGTCATGGTTGTGCCAAAGTTATGCCAGCGTTGTGCCGAGTTGTGCCATAGTTGTGCCACAGTTCTGCCAAAGTTATGACAGAACTATGCCGGAATTGTGGTAGAGTTGGTCCAGAGTTGTACCAGAGGTGTGCCAGAGGTGTGCTGAGTTGTGCGAAAGTTGTGCCAGAGTTGTTCTACAGTTGTGCCACAGTCGTGCAAGAGTTGTGCCATTGTTGTGCCAGACATGAGCCAACGTTGTGTCGAGTTGTGCCATAGTTGTGCGTGAGTTGTGCCAAAGTTGTGCCAGAGTTATGCCAGAGTTGTGCATGAGTTGTGCCGAGTTGTGCCACAGTTGTTCCAGAGTTGTGCCAAAGTTTTGCAACAGTTATGCCAGAGTTGTGCCTGAGTTGTGCCGAGTTGTTCGAGAGTTGTGCGAGAGTTTTGCCAGAGTTGTGCCGGAGGTTTGCAAGAGTTGTCCCAAAGTTGTGCCAGAGTTGTGCCAGAGTTGTGCCAGAGTTATGCCAGAGTTGTGCCAAAGTCCTGCGAGAGTTGTGCCAGAGTTGTGCCAGAGTTGTGCCAGAGTTGTGACACAGTTGTGCCAGAGTTGTGCTATGGTTGTACCAAAGTTATGCCACAGTTGTGCCAGAGTTGTGCCAGAGTCGTACCAGAGTCGTGCCAGAGTCGTGCGAAAGTAGTGCCAGAGTCGTGCGAGAGTCGTGCCAGAGTCGGGCTTGAGTCGTGCCAGAGTTGTGCCAGAGTTGTGCCAGAGTGGTGCCAGAGTTGTGCCAGAGTCGTGCCAGAGTCGTGCGAAAGTAGTGCCAGAGTCGTGCGAGAGTCGTGCCAGAGTCGGGCTTGAGTCGTGCCAGAGTTGTGCCAGAGTTGTGCCAGAGTGGTGCCAGAGTTGTGCCAGAGTGCTTGAGTTGTGCCAGAGTTGTGCCAGAGTTCTGCCAGAGTTATGCCAGAGTTGTGCCAGAGTTGCTCCTGAGTTGTACCTGAGGTGTCCCAGAACTGTACAGAGTTGTACGAGAGTTGTGCCAGAATTGCTCTATAGTTGTGCCAGAGTCCTGCGAGAGTTGTGCCATGGTTGTGCCAGAGTTATGCCAGCATTGTGCCAAGTTGTGCCACCGTTGTGCCAGAGTTTTGCCAAAGTTGTGACAGAATTATGCCAGAGTTGTGCCAGAGTTGGTCCAGAGTTGTACCAGAGGTGTGCCAGAGGTGTGCCGAGTTGTGCGAGAGTTATGCCAGAGTTGTTCTGCAGTTGTGCCAAAGTCGTGCAAGAGTTGTGCCATAGTTGTGCCTGACTTGAGCCACCGTTGCGTCGAGTTGTGCCATAGTTGTGCTAGAGTTGTGCCAAAGTGGGGCCAGAGTTATGCCAAAGTTGCGCTTGAGTTGTGCCGAGTTGTGCCAGAGTTATGCCAGAGTTGTGCCAAAGTTTTGCCACACTTATGGAAGAGTTGTTCCTGAGTTGTGCCCAGTTGTGCCAGAGTTGTGCCAGAGTTTTGCCAGAGTTGTGCCAGAGTTTCGCCACAGTTGTGCCAGAATTGTGCCAGAGTTGTGCCAGAATTGTGCCAGAGTTGTGCCAGAGTTGTACCAGAGTTCTGGGAGAGTTGTGCCAGAGTTGTGCCAGAGTTGTGACAGGGTTGTGCCAGAGTTGTGCTAGGGTTGTACCAAAGTTATGCTCAAGTTGTGCTAGAGTCGTGCCACAGTCGTACCAGAGTCGTGCCAGAGTCATGCCAGAGTTGTGCCAGAGTCGTGCCAGAGTCGTGCCAGAGTCATTCCACAGTCGTGCCGGAGTTGTGGCAGAGTTGTGCCAGAGTTTATCCAGAGTTGTGCCAGAGTTGTGTAAGAGTGCCAGAGTTGTGCCAGAGTTGTGCCAGAGTTGTGACAAAGTTATGCCAGAGTTGTGCTAGGGTTGTACCAAAGTTATGCCAGAGTTGTGCCAGAGTTGTGCTATGGTTGTACCAAAGATATGCCACAGTTGTGCCAGAGTCGTGCCAGAGTTGTACCAGAGTCGTGCCAGAGTCGTGCGAGAGTAGTGCCAGAGTCGTGCCATAGTCGTGCCAAAGTCGTGCCTAAGTCGTGCTAGAGTTGTGCCAGAGTTGTGCCAGAGTTGGTCCAGAGTTGTACCAGAGGTGTGCCTGAGGTGTGCCGAGTTGTGCGAAAGTTGTGCCAGAGTTGTTCTACAGGTGTGCCACAGTCGTGCAAGAGTTGTGCCATTGTTGTGCCAGACATGAGCCAACGTTGCGTTGAGTTGTGCCATAGTTGTGCCTGAGTTGTGCCAAAGTTGTGCCAGAGTTATGCCAGAGTTGTGCATGAGTTGTGCCGAGTTGTGCCACAGTTGTTCCAGAGTTGTGCCAAGGTTTTGCAACAGTTATGCCAGAGTTGTGCCTGAGTTGTGCCGAGTTGTTCGAGAGTTGTGCCAGAGTTTTGCCACAGTTGTGCCGGAGGTTTGCAAGAGTTGTCCCAAAGTTGTGCCAGAGTTGTGCCAGAGTTGTGCCAGAGTTATGCCAGAGTTGTGCCAAAGTCCTGCGAGAGTTGTGCCAGAGTTGTGCCGGAGTTGTGACAGAGTTGTGCTAGAGTTGTGCTAGGATTGTACCAAAGTTATGCCAAAGTTGTGCCAGAGTCGTGCCAGAGTTGTGCCAAAGTCCTGCGAGAGTTGTGCCAGAGTTGTGCCGGAGTTGTGACAGAGTTGTGCTAGAGTTGTGCTAGGATTGTACCAAAGTTATGCCAAAGTTGTGCCAGAGTCGTGCCAGAGTCGTACCAGAGGCGTGCCAGAGTCATGCTAGAGTTGTGCCAAAGTCCTGCCAGGGTCGTGCCAGAGTCCTGCCAGAGTCGTGCCAGAGTTGTGCCAGAGTTGTGCCAGAGTTGTGCCAAAGTTGTGCCAGAGTTTATGCAGAGTAGTGCCAGAGTTGTGCCAGAGTGCAAGAGTTTTGCCAGAGTTGTGCAAGATTTGTGCCAAAGTTGTGCTAGAGTTGTCCCACAGTTGCTCCAGGGTTGTACCTGAGGTGTGCCAGAGTTGTTCTACAGTTGTGCCAGAGTCATGGCAGAGTTGTGCCATAGTTGTGCTAGAGTTGTGCCAAAGTGGTGCCAGAGTTATGCCAGAGTTGTGCCAGAGTGCCTGAGTTGTACCACAGTTGTGCCAAAGTTCTGCCAGAGTTATGCCAGAGTTGTGCCAGAGTCGTGCGAGAGTCGTGCCAGAGTCGGGCTTGAGTCGTGCCAGAGTTGTGCCAGAGTTGTGCCAGAGTGGTGCCAGAGTTGTGCCAGAGTGCCTGAGTTGTACCAGAGTTGTGCCAAAGTTCTGCCAGAGTTATGCCAGAGTTGTGCCAGAGTTGCTCATGAGTTGTACCTGAGGTGTGCCAGAACTGTACAGAGTTGTACGAGAGTTGTGCCAGAATTGCTCTAGAGTTGTGTCAGAGTCCTGCCAGAGTTGTGCCATGGTTGTGCCAGAGTTATGCCAGCATAGTGCCGAGTTGTGCCAGAGTTGTGCCAGAGTTCTGCCAAAGTTGTGACAGAATTATGCCAGAGTTGTGCCAGAGTTGGTCCAGAGTTGTACCAGACGTGTGCCAGAGGTGTGCCGAGTTGTGCGAGAGTTGTGCCAGAGTTGTTCTGCAGTTGTGCCAAAGTCGTGCGAGAGTTGTGCCATAGTTGTGCCTGACTTGAGCCACCGTTTTGTCGAGTTGTGCCATAGTTGTGCTAGAGTTGTGCCAAAGTGGTGCCAGAGTTATGCCAGAGTTGCGCTTGAGTTGTGCCGAGTTGTGCCAGAGTTATGCCAGAGTTGTGCCAAAGTTTTGCCACACTTATGGAAGAGTTGTGCCTGAGTTGTACCGAGTTGTGCCAGAGTTGTGCCAGAGTTTTGCCAGAGTTGTGCCAGGGTTTTGCCAGAGTTGTGCCAGAATTGTGCCAGAGTTTTGCCAGAATTGTGCCAGAGTTGTGCCAGAGTTGTGCCAGAGTTCTGGGAGAGTTGTGCCAGAGTTGTGCCAGAGTTGTGACAGGGTTGTGCCAGAGTTGTGCTAGGGTTGTACCAAAGTTATGCCAGAGTTGTGCCAGAGTCGTGCCAGAGTCGTGCCAGAGTCGTGCCAGAGTCGTGCCAGAGTCGTGCCAGAGTCGTGCCAGAGTCGTGCCAGAGTCGTGCCAGAGTCGTGCCAGAGTCGTGCCAGAGTCGTGCCAGAGTCGTGCCAGAGTCGTGCCAGAGTCGTGCCAGAGTCGTGCCAGAGTCGTGCCAGAGTCGTGCCAGAGTCGTGCCAGAGTCGTGCCAGAGTCGTGCCAGAGTCGTGCCAGAGTCGTGCCAGAGTCGTGCCAGAGTCGTGCCAGAGTCGTGCCAGAGTTGTGCCAGAGTTGTGACAAAGTTATGCCAGAGTTGTGCTAGGGTTGTACCAAAGTTATGCCAGAGTTGTGCCAGAGTTGTGCTATGGTTGTACCAAAGATATGCCACAGTTGTGCCAGAGTCGTGCCAGAGTCGTACCAGAGTCGTGCCAGAGTCCTGCGAGAGTACTGCCAGAGTCGTGCCATAGTCGTGCCAGAGTCGTGCCTGAGTCGTGCTAGAGTTGTGCCAGAGTCGTGCCAGAGTTGTGCCAGAGTTGTACCACAGTTTATCCAGAGTGGTGCCAGAGTTGTGCCAGAGTGCCAGAGTTGTGCCAGACTTGTGCCAAAGTTGTGCAAGAGTTGTGCCAGAGTTGTACCAGAGTTGCTCTAGAGTTGTACTCGAGGTGTGGCCGAGCTGTGCCAAATTGTACGAGAGTTGTGCCAGAGTTGTTCTAGAGTTGTGCCAGAGTCGTGCCAGAGTTGTGCCATAGTTGTGCCAGAGTTATGCCAGTGTTGTGCCAGAGTTGTGCCATAGTTGTGCCAGAGTTGTGCGAGAATTATGCCAAAGTTGTGCCATAGTTGGTCTAGAGTTGTACCAGATGTGTGCCAGAACTATGCAGAGTTGTGCGAGAGTTGCGTCAGATATGTTCTATAGTTGTGCCACAGTCGTGCGAGAGTTGTGCCATAGTTGTGCCAGAGTTGAGCCAGCGTTGCGTCGAGTTGTGCCATAGTTGTGCCAGAGCTGTGCCAAATTTGTACCAGAGTTATGCCAGAGTTGCGCCTGAGTTGAGCCAAGTTGTGCCAGAGTTGTGCCAGAGTTGTGCCAAAGTTTTGCCAGAGTTATGCCAGAGTTGTGCCTGAGTTGTGCCGAGTTGTGCAAGAGTTGTACCAGTGTTTTGCCAGAGTTGTGCCAGAGTTGTGCGAGAGTTGTGCCAGAGTTGTGTCAGAGGTGTACCAGAGTTGTGCCAGAGTTCTGCAAGAGTTGTGCCAGAGTTATGCTATAGTTATGACAGGGTTGTGCCTGAGTTGTGCTAGGGTTGTACCAAAGTTATGCCAAAGTTGTGCCAGAGTCGTGCGAGAGTCGTACCAGAGTCGTGCCAGAGTCATGCAAGAGTTGTGCTAGAGTCGTGCCAGAGTCGTGCCAGAGTCGTGCCAGAGTTGTGCGAGAGTTGTGCCAGAGTTGTGCCAGAGTTCTGCGAGAGTTGTGCCAGAGTTGTGCCAGAGTTCTGCGAGAGTTGTGCCAGAGTTGTGCCAGAGTTCTGCGAGAGTTGTGCCAGAGTTGTGCCAGAGTTCTGCGAGAGTTGTGCCAGAGTTGTGCCAGAGTTCTGCGAGAGTTGTGCCAGAGTTGTGCCAGAGTTCTGCGAGAGTTGTGCCAGAGTTGTGCCAGAGTTCTGCGAGAGTTGTGCCAGAGTTGTGCCAGAGTTCTGCGAGAGTTGTGCCAGAGTTGTGCCAGAGTTCTGCGAGAGTTGTGCCAGAGTTGTGCCAGAGTTCTGCGAGAGTTGTGCCAGAGTTGTGCCAGAGTTCTGCGAGAGTTGTGCCAGAGTTGTGCCAGAGTTCTGCGAGAGTTGTGCCAGAGTTGTGCCAGAGTTCTGCGAGAGTTGTGCCAGAGTTGTGCCAGAGTTCTGCGAGAGTTGTGCCAGAGTTGTGCCAGAGTTCTGCGAGAGTTGTGCCAGAGTTGTGCCAGAGTTCTGCGAGAGTTGTGCCAGAGTTGTGCCAGAGTTCTGCGAGAGTTGTGCCAGAGTTGTGCCAGAGTTCTGCGAGAGTTGTGCCAGAGTTGTGCCAGAGTTCTGCGAGAGTTGTGCCAGAGTTGTGCCAGAGTTCTGCGAGAGTTGTGCCAGAGTTGTGCCAGAGTTCTGCGAGAGTTGTGCCAGAGTTGTGCCAGAGTTCTGCGAGAGTTGTGCCAGAGTTGTGCCAGAGTTCTGCGAGAGTTGTGCCAGAGTTGTGCCAGAGTTCTGCGAGAGTTGTGCCAGAGTTGTGCCAGAGTTCTGCGAGAGTTGTGCCAGAGTTGTGCCAGAGTTCTGCGAGAGTTGTGCCAGAGTTGTGCCAGAGTTCTGCGAGAGTTGTGCCAGAGTTGTGCCAGAGTTCTGCGAGAGTTGTGCCAGAGTTGTGCCAGAGTTCTGCGAGAGTTGTGCCAGAGTTGTGCCAGAGTTCTGCGAGAGTTGTGCCAGAGTTGTGCCAGAGTTCTGCGAGAGTTGTGCCAGAGTTGTGCCAGAGTTCTGCGAGAGTTGTGCCAGAGTTGTGCCAGAGTTCTGCGAGAGTTGTGCCAGAGTTGTGCCAGAGTTCTGCGAGAGTTGTGCCAGAGTTGTGCCAGAGTTCTGCGAGAGTTGTGCCAGAGTTGTGCCAGAGTTCTGCGAGAGTTGTGCCAGAGTTGTGCCAGAGTTCTGCGAGAGTTGTGCCAGAGTTGTGCCAGAGGTGTACCAGAGTTGTGCCAGAGTTCTGCAAGAGTTGTGCCAGAGTTATGCTATAGTTATGACAGGGTTGTGCCTGAGTTGTGCTAGGGTTGTACCAGAGTTATGCCAGAGTTGTGCCAGAGTCGTGCGAGAGTCGTACCAGAGTCGTGCCAGAGTCATGCAAGAGTTGTGCTAGAGTCGTGCCAGAGTCGTGCCAGAGTCGTGCCAGAGTCGTGCCAGAGTTGTGCTAGAGTTGTGCCAGAGTTGTCCTAGAGTTGTGCCGGAGTTTATCCAGAGTTGTGCCAGTGTTTTGCCAGAGTGTCAGAGTTTTGCCAATGTTGTGCCAGAGTTGTGCCAGAGTTGTGCCAGAGTTGTGCCTGAGTTGTGCGAGAGTTGTGCTAGAGTTGTGCAAGAGTTCTGCCAGAGTTGTGCTAGTGTCATGCCTGAGTTGTGACATGGTTCTGCCAGAGTTGTGCTATGGTTGTACCAGAGTTATGCTAGAGTTGTGCCAGAGTCGTGCCAGAATCGTACCAGAGTCGTGCCAGAGTCGTTCGAGTGTTGTGCCAGAGGCGTGCCAGAGTCGTGCCAGAGTCGTGCCAGAGACATGCTAGAGTTGTGCGAGAGTTGTGCCGGAGTTCTACCAGAGTTGTGGCAGAGTTGTGTCAGAGTTTATGCAGAGTTGTGCCAGAGTTGTGCCAGAGTGCAAGAGTTGTGCCAGAGTTGTGCAAGAGTTGTGCCAAAGTTGTGCGAGAGTCGTGCCACAATTGCTCCTGAGTTGTGCCATAGTTGTGCCAAAGTTGTGCCAGCGTTGTGCAAGCATTATGCCAGAGTTGTGCCATAGTCATTCGAGATTGGTGCCATAGTTATGCCAGAGTTGTGCGAGAGTTGTGCCAGAGTTGTGCCAGAGTTGTACCATTGTTGTGCCAGCGCTGTGCTAGAGTTGTCCCAGAGTTGTGCCAGAGTTTTGCCAGCGTCGTGCCAGGGTCGTGTTAGAGTCGTGCCAGAGTTGTGCCAGAGTTGTGCCAGAGTTGTGCCAGAGTTGTGCTATAGTTTATCCACAGTTAGGCTACCGAGTTGTGCCTGAGTTGTGCCAGAGTTGTGCCACTGTTGTGCCTGAGTTGTGCCAAAAATGTGCAATACTCGTGCCAGAGATGTGCCAGACTTCTTCCAGAGTTGTGCCAAAGTTGGGCCAGAGTATTCCCAGAATTTTGCCAGAGTTGTGCTAGAGTTGTACCAGAGTTGTGCCAAAGTTGTGCCAGAGTTGTGCCATAATTGTGCCGGAGTTCGGCAAGAGTTGTGCCAAAGTTGTGCCAGAGTTGTACGAGAGTTGTGCAACGGTTGTGCCAGAGTTGTCCCAGAATTGCACCAGAGTTGTGCCATAGTTGTGCCAAAGTTGTGCCAGCGTTGTGCAAGCATTATGCCAGATTTGTTCCAGAGTCATTCGAGATTTGTGCCACAGTTGTGCCAGAGTTGTGCCAGAGTTGTTCCAGAGTTGTGACAGAGTTGTACCATCGTTGTGCCAGCGTTGTGCTAGAGTTGTCCCAGAGTTGTGCCAGAGTTGTGCCAGAGTTTTGCTATATTTTATCTAGAATTTTGCTACAAATGTGCCAGAGTGCCATAGTTGTGCCCGAGTTGTGCCAGAGTTGTGCCAGAGTTGTGCCAGAGTTCTGCTAGAGTTGCTCCAAAGTTGTACCAGAGGTGTGCCAGAGCTGTGCCGAGTTGTGCGAGAGTTATGCCAGGGTTGTTCTAGATTTGTGCCACAGTCGTGCCAGAGTTGTGCCATAGTTGTGCCAGAGTTGTGCCAGCGTTGTGCCGAGTTGTTCCAGAGTTGTGCCAGAGTTGTGCCAAAGTTGTACAGACTTATGCTAGAGTCGTGCCTGAGTTGTGCCGAGTTGTGCCAGAGTTGTGCCAGAGTTTTGCCAGAGTTGTTCCAGATTTGTGCCACAGTTGTGCCAGAGTTGTGCCATAGTTGTGCCAGAGTTGTGCCAGCGTTGTGCCGAGTTGTTCCAGAGTTGTGCCAGAGTTGTGCCAAAGTTGTACAGACTTATGCTAGAGTCGTGCCTGAGTTGTGCCGAGTTGTGCCAGAGTTGTGCCAGAGTTGTGCCAGAGCTGTGCCATAGTTGTTCCAGAGTAGTGCTTGCGTTGTGCCGAGTTGTGCTAGAGTTGTGCCAGAGTTGTGCCAAAGTTGTGCAAGAGTTATGCAAGAGTTGTGCGTGAGTTGTGCCGAGTTGTGCTAGAGATGTGCGAGATTTGTGCCAGAATTGTGCCAAAGGTGTCCCATAGTTGTACCAGTGTTCTGGTAGAGTTGTGCCAAAGTTGTGCCAGAGTTGTGACAGAGATGTGCCGGAGTTGTGCTAGGGTTGTGCAAGAGCTATGCCAGAGTTGTGCCACAATTGTGCCAGAGTCGTACCAGAGTCATGCCAGACGCGTGCCACAGTCATGCCAGAGTTGTGCGAGAGTTGTGCTAGAGTTGTGCCAAAGGTGTGCTGGAGTTGTGCCAGAGTTGTGCGAGAGTTGTGATAGAGTTGATCGAGAGTTGTGCCAGGGTGCCAGAGTTGTGCCAGAGTTATGCCAGAGTTGTGCCAGCGTTGTGCCAGAGTTATGCAAGAGTTGTTCCAGCGTTGTGCCGGAGGTGTGCCAGAGTTGTGCCGAGATGTGCCACAGTTGTGCCATAGTTGTGCAAGAGGTGTGCCAAAGTTGTGCAATAGTCGTGCCAGACATGAGCCAGAGTTATGCCAGAGTTGTGCCAGAGTTGGGCCAGAGTTATCCCAGAGTTCTGCCACAGTTGTGCTAGAGTTGTACCAGAGTTGTGCCAGAGTTGTCCCAGAAATGTGCGAGAGTTGGGCCAGAGTTGTGCCAGAGTTGTGCCAGAATTGTACCAGAATTGTGCAACAGTTGTGCCAGAGTTCTCCCAGAATTGCACCAGAATTGTGCCATAGTTGTGCCAAAGTTGTGCCAGCGTTGTGCAAGCATTATGCAAGAGTTGTGCCATAGTCACATGAGATTTGTGCCACAGTTATGCCAGAGTTGTGCCATAGTTGTGCCAGGGTTGTGCCAGAGTGGTACCATCGTTGTACCAGAGTTGTGTGAGAGTTCTGCCAGAGTTGTGCCAGAGTCGTGCCAGGATCGTGTTAGAGTCGTGCCAGAGTTGTGCCAGAGTTGTGCCAGAGTTGTGCCAGAGTTGTGCCAGT
>SZWC01002942.1:108996-145700 GCA_023375785.1 Penium margaritaceum | reverse complement strand
ACCAGAGACGTGCAAGAGTCGTGCTAGAGTTGTGCGAGAGTTGTGCAAGAGTCGTGCTAGAGTCGTGCCAGAGTTGTGCCAGAGTTGTGCCAGAGTTGTGCCAGACGTGTGCCAGAGTTGTGCCAGAGCTGTGCAAAAATGTGCCAGAGTTGTGCCAGAGGTGTTCCAGAGTTGTGCCAGAGTTGTGCCAGAATTGTGCCAGAGTTGTGCCAAAGTTGTGCCACAGTTGTGCCAGATTGTCCCATAACTGTACCAATGGTGTGCCAGAGTTGTGCCAGAGTTGTTCCAGAGTTGTGCCAGAGTTGTACAAGAGTTTTGCCAGAGTTGTGCCAGAGTCATTCCAGAGTTGTGCCAGAGTTGTGCCTGAGTTGTACAAGAGTTTTGCCAAAGTTGTGCTAGAATTGTGCCAGATTCGTGCCAGAGTTGTGCCAGAGTTGTGCCAGACTTGTGCCAGAGTTGTGCCCGAGTTGTCCCAAAACTATACCATAGTTGTGCCAAAGTTGTGCCAGAGTTCTGCCAGAGTTGTGCAAGAGTTGTGCAAGAGTTTTGCTAGAGTTGTTCTAGAGTTGTGCAAGAGTTGTGCCAGAGTTGTGCCAGAGTTGTGCCCGAGTTGTGCCAGAGTTGTCCCAAATTTGTGCCAAATTTGTGTCGGAGTTGTGCTAGAGTTATGCCAGAGTTGTGCAAGAGCAGTGCCAGAGATGTGCCATAGTTGTGCCAGAGTTGTGCAAAAATGTGCCAGAGTTGTGCCATAGGTGTGCAAGAGTTGTGCAAGAGTTGTGCCAGAGTTGTGCCGAGAGTTCTCCCAGAGTTGTGCCAGAGTTGTGCCAGAGTTGTGCCTGAGTTGTGCCACAGTTGTGCCAGAGTTGTCCCAGAACTGTACCAGGATTATGCCATAATTGTGTCGGAGTTGTGCAAGAGTTTTGCCAGAGTTGTGCCAGAGTCATTCCAGAGTTGTGCCTGAGTTATGCCAGAATTGTGCTAGAGTTGTACCAGAGTTGTGCCAGAGTTGTGCTTGAGTTGTACCATAGTTGTGCCAGAGTTATGCCAGACATATGCCAGAGTTGTGCAAGAGTTGTGCCAGAGTTAAGCCAGAATTGTGCTTGAGTTGTGCCGAGTTGTACCAGAGCTGTGCCAGAGTTGTCCTAGAGTTGTGCCAGAGTCGTGCCAGACTTGTGCCAGAGTTGTGCCAGAGTTGTGCAAGAGTTGTGCCAGAGTTTTGCCAGAGTTGTGGTAGAGGTGTGCGAGAGTCGTACCAGAGATGTGCCAGAGTTAAGCCAGAGTTGTGCCAGAGTTGTGCCAGAGTTATCCCAGAGTTCTGCCAGAGTTGTGCTAGACTTGTACCAGAATTAAGCGAGTGTTGTGCCAGAGTTGTGCCACAGTTGTGCAAGAGTTATGCCAGAGTTGTGCCATAGTTGTGCCAGAGTTGTGCCAGAGTTGTAGTAGAGTTGTCCCACAGTTAAGCGAGAGTTGTCCCAGAATTGTACCAGAGTTTTGCCAGAGTTGTGCCAATGTCGTGCCGGAGTTATGCCAGAGTTGTGCGAGAGTTGTGCGAGAGTTGTGCCAGAGTTGTGCCAGAGTGCTACTATAGTTGTGCCAAAGTTGTGCCAGAGTTGTGTCAGAGTTGTGCCAGAGTTATGCCAGAGTTATGCCAGAGTTGTGCCTGAGTTGTGCTGAGTTGTGCCAGAGTTGTGCCATAGTTGGTCTAGAGTTGTACCACAGTTATGCCAGAGTTGTGCAAGAGTTGTGCCAGAGTTGTGTCAGAGTTGTGCCAGAGTTGTGCAAGAGTTGTGCCAGGGTTATTCGAGAGTTGTGCCGGAGGTGTGCCAGAGTTGTGCCAGAGTTGTGCCAGAGTTGTGCCAGAATTGTGCCATAGTTGTGCCATAGTTGTACCAGAGTTGTGCCAGAGTTGTGTTAGAGTCGTGCTAGAGTTGTGCCAGAGTTGTGCCAGAGTTTTGCCAGAGTTGTGCAAAAATGTGCCAGAGTTGTGCCATACTCGTGCCAGAGTTTTGCCAGAGCCGTGCTAGAGTTGTGCCAGAGACGTGCCAGAGTTGTGCCAGAGTTGTGCCAGAGGTGTGCCAGAGTTGTGCCAGAGTTGTGCCAATGTTGTGCCAGAGTTGTGGCAGAGTTGTGCCAGAGTTGTGCCAGAGTTATGTCAGAGTTGTGCCAGAATTGTGCCAGAGTTGTGCCAGAGGTGTGCCAGAGTTGTGCCAGAGTTGTGCCAATGTTGTGCCAGAGTTGTGGCAGAGTTGTGCCAGAGTTGTGCCAGAGTTATGTCAGAGTTGTGCCAGAATTGTGCCAGAGTTGTGCCAGAGTTGTGCCAGAGTTGTGCCAGAGTTGTGCCATAGTTGTGCAAAAACGCGCCAGAGTTGAGCAAGAGGTGTGCCAGAGTTGTGCAAGAGTTGTGCCAGAGTTGTACCAGATTTGTGCCATAGTTGTGCCAGAGTTGTGCCAGAGTTTTGCCATAGTTGTGCCAGAGTTGCGCCACAGAAGTGCCAGAGTTGTGCCACAGGTGTGCCAGAGTTGTCCTAGAACTGTACCTGAGTTGTGCCAGAGTTGTGCGAGAGTTGTGCTAGAGAGGAGTAAAGTGTGATGTTGTATTCGTAGACAATGTCCTCCAGCTGCTCGTCCCATTTTGCATTATCATCGGACAATTTCCGGATGGTCTGGGTGATGGCCCCGTAATGCTTTCGACCTGACCTTGTGCATGCAGCCGATATGGTGCCCCATTGTCGATCTGGATGCTGAAGTAGGCCATCACTTCCGCAAACGTCCTGGCAAAGCGTGAGCCATTGTCACACTAGATGATTTTGCATCCTCCTCCCCGGTAGATGACCTACTCTTTTAGAAATGCTACAGCATGCACTGCATCGGCTTTAGGGACTGCCCGAGCCATGACCCACTTGGTCCTGTGGTCGATGCCCAGGATCAAGTGCACATTCTTGCCTTGAGTGGTGCGGAGGGGACCATGAAAATCAATGATGACTTGTTCCATGGGTGTGCCGAGACCGGCGCACACAAAGTCGTGCTAGTGGATTCGTTGGCGAGGTTCATGGCAGATGCATATCCCACATGTTGCAACGACCTCCCCAATCTGTTTTTTCAACCCCACCCAGTACACTTACGGGACCAGCGTCTCATAGACAGTTGCGGAATGAGTGTGCATGCGTTCATGTTGAAATAGAATGCACCTTGTCCACTGCCTAGCTGGCTAGCTACACATACAGACAAGGCATGCATTGCTCTGTGGAGTACATCCCATTGGTCTGTTCTGAGATGGGCCAGGAATGCACTGCTCATAATGGGTATGTCCCCTGTGGCTCATCATAGGAACCATACCTTTTTGGCATGGTTGAACAGGAACAGGAGTGTCAAACCAGAGATTGCGGGTTCAAATCCCGCGACGGCCACATTTTTCTTTGTGGCCAAAACTTGGACAAGATGCTTCTATGAAGCTTACTAAAATCCTGGCTTAAGGTTGACACTTGGCGGTCTAAGGACGCGCCAAGTAGGATTGTACGTTGAGGTTGGGTCCAGTGGAGCCACTACAAGCAGAAGCTCTAGTAGAGCTCTGCAAGTATAAAAGCCTGTACCTTGCATGCATACATTTACAGTTATTGCCTTTGAGACTCCTCACAGAGTGTCCAACCAAAGGTAGATACTAAAGACAAACATGCGGAATTTGTGAGGTTACAAACCAAACAAACCTAAAGTGTGGATCCCTCTTTTGAGGGTGATATGTTATCTTGGTTGCAATACCAAGAGCGGTTGGCGGCCTCCCATGTCGGGACCCGTTTTCTAGACCGTTGCTATGCGGCGCACTGACAAAAGGGTTATGGGCCCACACTTCTGGTTCTAAGGCACGCTTCCAAGACCGACTAGCGCGTGGTCTTGTAGGGCGCACAGGTACAACAGGGACACGACCATCGGATGGCTCAATCTGCTCCATCGGCTCCATCAGCTTCTTTGGATATGGTTTGCACACGTGGCGGACTAGGGGACAAGGATCAGCTCTGTCCATGTTGGACAAGACCCTCGAGCCCCCGCAGGATTAAGCTCTACCCCTTTTTAGAAGGTGGTACGACCCCGAGTCCGTTCCCTCACGAAGGCACCATCGCCTTAGGCGATCATCGGCTTGAGGGGTATGCAACGGAACCAACTGCACCTTTGACAACGGTCGCAGTCAGCAGCCTCATCAGCCTCATCGGCCTCAACGAATCAGAGTAGTAGCGAAGCAGAGAAGACAAGCAACCGCCAAAAATGGCAGATGTGACTCCAGAATGGCTTGAGGCGGCTATGTCCAAATTCATGGAGACAGGTTTTCCCTTGTGGAAATGGCAATTTGAGATTGTCAAGAACGTGCATGGATACCTCGACATCCTAAAAAGGATCAAGACAGCACCCGCCGATGCGACCGTGACGACGTATGCGGCTGACCTTGCAGCATGGACGATGAAGAACAACATGGCTCTTGCCATTCTTGTGAGGTCCATCAACGAGACTCAACAGTCCCACATCACAGGATGCATGTTGGCTACCGAGGCCTACGCAAAGCTCTCATGCGTGCATCAACCAAACACCCTACCAAACCGACTCTTCATCTTCCAACGGTTGATGTCGCTGAGGGTGAGCAAAGGAGAATCGATACCCGCATTTTTGCAATCGTTCAACAACGTGTTGCAAGAGGTTTAGCAAATGGAATGGAAGCTCAACTCCAACATGTGTGCCATGATCCTTGATCACCGTATTTGGTGGTTGGAAGGAGGCAGATCTGACGTACAAGGCTGTCGCCGAATACGTCCGCAACGAGTCCATGCGACGCAGTGGTAGTAAGGCAAACATCTCAGCCTATGCCTCTCGCTTTGGTGGACAAAGTGCAAGCTCTCACTCCAGTCAAGGCAACAGCGGAAGTGGTGGGGGTGGAGGGAAAGGCAACGATGGCGGGAAGAGTTCCAAGAAGCCCGGCAGCTGTCACAACTGTGGCAAGGCTGGGCACTGGGCTAGGGACTGCCGTAGTCCCAAGAAAGAAGGCGAGAACAAAGGTGGAAAGGAGAATAAGGAGCTCACAACATGATGCCTAGGGGGTTGCCCATGAAGGGCGCAGCGATCCTTAGGCCCAGGGCATCTGCCCTTGACTCGGGTACCAACCACCACTCTTCAAAAGAGAAGGGCGGATTTGTCTCCACGGCCGAATCTGTCATGCGCATCAAGTGTGCAAACGGCGGCGTTGTCCAAGCCATGAGCGAAGGGGACAAGGTGACCACGTTCAACGTGAACGGTGCAGAGAAGGCGGCCAACCTTCAAAACGTGGTGTACATGCCCTCCTTTGCAGCCAACCTGTTGTCAATGTCACAAATCACTGACAACAACATGACAGTGGTGTTCACCAACAAGGAACCGGTGGCCCTCAAAAACAAGGACATCCAGATTTTGTACACCAAAGACGACCTTATGCTTCAAGTTCCAAGAGTCGACGGCCTTTACGTGCTTCAAACCAAAGTCTCCAAGGCGTTGGATGAGGGACTCGCATGTGCCACCAAGACAATGGTACCGGAGCCAAAGGATGCATAGTCGGCGACCGCTACAGCCGCCAAATCAACCAAGGACAGTGACGCTGAGCTGTGGCACCGGCGATTTGGCCATGTGGCCAACAGCACGCTGTAGAAGATGCAGGAGCAAGAGGTAGTCTGCGGAATGGAAGGATGCACCATGAAACATGGCAAAGGGTGTGCATTGTGTGAACCATGCCTCCAAGCGAAGGCAAAGAAGAAGCCGTTTGGGAGAGGAGGTCAACGAACGGAGCACGTCTTGGAACTGATACACAGTGACGTGTGTGGACCCTTCTGCACAACGTCTAACGGATGAAGCAAGTACTTCATGACCTTCATTGATGACCATAGCTGCAAGTTGTGGGTCTACTTCCTCAACACAAAGGGAGAGGTAAAGGAGAAGCTCCTCGAGTTCGTCGCCATGGTGGAGCGGCAAACGTCCAAGAAGGTGCAGACGCTTCAAAGTGACAACAGGGGTGAGTACGAGGCATGCAAGCCTTGGCTCAAGCATCATGGCATCCGCCACAAGCAGACCACCCCATACAATCCCCAAAGCAACGGCGTGGCCGAGAGGATGAACCAAACCATGCTCAGCATGGTGCGAAGCATGCTCTTCGACGCCAAGCTCCCACCTTGTTTTTGGGCTAAAGCAGCAACAGCGGCCTGCTACCTCTTGAACCTCACACCAGCGACAGCCTTGCGGAAGCGTGGAAAGGAGCAAGACAAGCAGCTAAAGACCCCACAAGAAGCATGGTCGGGAAAGAAACCCAATGCATCCCATCTGAAGGTGTTTGGGTCAACTACACGGGTGAAGATCCAATCGGGAGAAGGTGGAGGCAAGCTTCACGCACGTTTGAGGAAGTGTGTCATGGTTGGGTATGACACGTCACACAAAGCCTATCGGCTTTGGGACCAGACAGCAGGCAAGCTTGTGAGGAGCCACGACGTCGTGTTTGACGAACGCACCCTTGGAAGGGGAGAGCTGCTGGACCCGATCCTCGCTCCCAAAGCGGGAGAGTGGATGGTATTGCTTGATTCCGGAGACCAAGCACCCAAAAACTGACTCGCTTTGCCAACAGGTGGTAGGAATGGGAGAGATGTTACGTAGGATGATGCAGCATATGGCATGGACGCGCATTTTGAGGCGTTCAGAGCTTGCGAGTCTGACTTGGAGTCTGACGGCTCTTCAAACGACGACGACGACGACAAACCGCCACCTGTGGAAGCATGAGCACCAAAGCAAGAAGCCACACCACTACCCGGCGCAGTTTGCCACCAAAGAAAGCACCTTTGTGGTATGAAGATGATTGGACCGGCCTTAGCTGGTCGTGCATGGCTCAGAGAGAGCCATCTACAGTGGTGGAGGCGATGAATGGCCCAAATGCGGCCAAGTGGAAGGAGGTAGTGGACAGCGAGCTTACGTCCATTGCCGAGAACGGCACGTGGGTGCTGGTGGATAGACCTGACAAGGCCCACATGGTGGGATCCAAGTGGGTCCTTCGAGTGAAGATGAAGTAAGATGGCAGCATCGACAATTTCAAGGCAAGGGTAGTAGCTAAGGGGTTCTCTCAACGCCCGGGCTCCGAGTACGATGAGACGTTCGCGTCCGTCGTGACCTTTGCCTCCATCCGCTCTCTCCTTGGCATTGCAGCTGCAAAGAACCCGGAGATGCACCAGATGGACATCAAGACAGCTTTTCTCTATGGGAAGCTTGACAAGGAGGTGCTGATGGAGGTGCCCGAAGGAGTCGAAGCTCCCGAGGGCAAGGTGTACAAGTTGGTGAAAGCGCAATTCGGGCTGAAACAGGCCCCAATGATGTGGTACAAAGAGATGGACAATTTCATGACCGGTCTCTCCTTCGCGCATTGTCAGGGTGATCCGAGCGTACATGAGTGCGCAATGATGGGAGAGGGCTAATGCTGGCTACGCTATACGTGGATGATCTGATCATCTCCTCGTCTTTGGTCGAGCTGCTGGATGAGCCGAAGTCTGACCTCAGAAAAAGGTTCAAGATGAAGGACATGGGTCCTCTCGAGTACTACCTTGGGATCCCCATCCACCACAACCGAGTAGCCGGCACCATCGAACTCAACCAAACCAAATACATCGGTGAGGTACTGAAGCGGTACCACATGGAAGAATACAAACCTGTCAGCACCCCAATGACGACTGATACGAAGCTGAAGGCCTCCATGTCACCAAGCAACGAAGCAGAACAAAGGGAGATGCAAGACATCCCCTACCAGTCCGCTGTGGGTAGCATCATGTACGCCATGGTAGAAACTTGTCCCGACATTTGCTATGCTGTGGGACAAGTGAGCAGATTCATGGCCAACCCTGGGCCACAACACTGGCAGGCAGTCAAGCGCATCTTGCGCTACCTGCAAAAGACACGTCACATGGGCCTCATCCTTGGAGGCCAAGAAGGATCAGAACCCCTTTTCTTGAAGTGCTACACCGATGCTGACTTGGGAGGAAACATCGAGGACAGGAAATCCACCTCTGGATACGCGTGCATCGTGAATGGCGCTACCATCTCATGGGCCAGCAAGAAGCAGGATTGTATTTTTTGGTCCACGGCTGAGGCAGCGTATGTTGCTATGTCTGAGTTTTGCAAAGAGACTAAGAGCCTGCGCAGCCTCCTTTGCAAAATGACAGTAGCACAAAAGGATGGCACGGTCATACACGTGGATAACATGAGTGCCATCTCAATGGCTAAAGACGAGATCATCTCCCGGCGAACAAAGCACATCGACATACGTTACCACTACTCACGTGACCTGGTCATGAAGAATGTGGTGGACTTGTAGCACTGCGGAACAAAGAGCATGCTTGCTGACTGCATGACCAAGCCGTTGGAGAGCGACTTGCTCTATGTAGGCATTTGTGGATTCAGCATGAGGAGTGCGACAAAGGAAGGATGAGCCCCAAGGCATTGATGGAGCCCAGTAAGCGCCAGATGGACGGAGGTGCAAGGGAGAGATTTTTTTAAATAGTATGCATCTTGTCCACTGCCTAGCTAGCTAGCTACACATACAGACAAGGAATGCACTACTCTGTGGAGTACGTCCCCTTGGTCTGTTCGGAGATGGGCCAGGAATGCACTGCCCATAATGAGTATGTCCCCTGTGGCTCATCATAGGAACCATACCTTTTTGGCATGGTTCAATAGGCACCGGAGTCTCAAACGAGAGATTGCGCGTTCAAACCCCGCGACGACCACATTTTTCTTTGTGGCCAAAACTTGGACAGGAAGATTCTATGCAGCTTACTAAAAGCCTTGCTTGAGGTTGATACTTGGTCGTCTAAGGACGCGCCAAGTAGGATTGTATGTTGAGGTTGGCTCCAGTGGAGCCACTACAAGCTGAAGCTTTAGCAAAGCTCTGCAAGTATAAAATCTTGTACCTTGCATGTATCCATTTATAGTTCTTGCCTTTGAGACTCCTCACAGAGTATCCAACCAAAGGTAGACACTAAAGACCAACATGCGGACTTTGTGAGGTTGCAAACCAAATGAACCTAAAGCGTCGATCCCTCGTTCGAGGGTGATATGTTATCTTGGTTGCAATACCAAGAGCGGTTGGCAGCCTCCCATGTCGGGACCTTTTTTCTAAACCGTTGCTATCCGGCGCATTGACAGTTCATGCTCTTGCATGATGAGTCTATCCCGCAACGGCACCAGGGTGCACCACCGCAGTCCGTACGCGTTGTCCTCTTGCCGCCAGAGTCGCTTCTGTAGCCACACATGTTTGTCGAACGTGGTTTTAGCATCAGAGCAAACATGGGCATCCGGGTAGATTTCTGTCATGGTGTGAGCACCAGAGAGGACCATGGCTCGTGTCCAATCGGACCACTCATACGTCTTGGCTTGGGGGTCTGCTAGTGTTCCAGATCAACCCCAGGGGCCAAGGCTAGGAGACGGCTACGTAGTTCCTCAAAGGTCTCTGGTGGTGGTGGTGCTCTTCTCCTAGCTGACTCGGCTTGATGATGCTCATCACCCTCCACTGGTGGGGGGTCATCAGTCCGTACGCATCTCGAGGAGCTGCGTGTGATGGTAGTGTCTGCCGTGCCCGTGGATGCTGTGGTCACTGGCCGCCGGATGTGGGAGGAAGTATGCCGCGTAGTGGCCGACGGCATCACACGTGCCGCATCAGTTGCTGGCGCGCCGGCCTTGGTGGGGAGGACCTCTGCATGCGTAGACGCTAGGACAGTAGGTGAATGATCGACCGGAACTGATGTCGCTCAAGGTGTGGCAGACGGCTCTTAGAGGGAAGGAGAGGCTGCTGCAATCCGGGCTCCACCAAGGGATGGTAGATTATCCACCAAACCATGTGGCGCCGCTGGCGTAGCGGGTGACTCCGGGAGGGGAGAAGAGACGGGTTCAACTCCCACCCCTTCCTGGGACAGCGGATGATCGGCCATATGATACCCCCAATTTTCCGCGTTGTTGTTCCTCTCCGCGGATAATCCGGCTCCGCGCCGATCCGCGGAACATGCACTCTACCGCTACTCTTACCCCTCGTACTCAAAGAGACAGCAACCGTTATCCACGGGTCACAACCTTGGAGTATCGGCGCGGATGCCTCACCGGTGAGTAATGCTCCGCGGTCCACTTCTTGCCACACGGGAGTCCACCACCTCGTGGCGTCCGACTCCTCTCCGCAGAAGCCTCGTTCCGCGGACGTGTGCAAGCAAGGGACCGCCTGCAGCTTCCTCCACTCGGACTCTTGGTTCTTCACGCGCTTAACTCCTAGATCGGTGGACCACGCTCTGCAGGCAATTGAGGGTTGGAGGGCGGAGGGCGGGACACAGGAAATGAGAACAGGCCAAGGACTTTGACAAAGCTGATTGCGGAGTACACAGAATGATCTCGAATGCAAGCAAGTCTGAGTTGCACTTGTGCTATTACCAGTCAGGCCTTTTTCTACTTGGGACTCCGCACAGCGTATCTATACACTGTCGGTCTCATCCCTCTCACACTGACCTACTTCCTCTACTTGGATTCCTCGCGGTGCGGCTACGCACCACGGGTCTTGTCCTCACACACATACTATCTTCTACCGGTCGATTTTCTTCATCTGCGGCTCGTGCACGCGGTTCTTCGTGTTCTTCCTTGAATCTTCCATCTCCGCTATGTGCCCTCCCATCTCTTTTCCTGGATTGCCACTGTCAGCCGTGTGTTCTGATTGGTCGCACTCCTACCACCGTTCTCCTGTCGCTTGGTTTGGTCGGCGGATGTCTTGCACGTCCGATGTTCCAGCTTCCTTCTCCTTCTTCCATTATTTGGCTTCTGTTCCCTTTCCATCGCGATCGTTCCCGCCAGGCCATCCTTCCCCCTACCGCCACCGGACTCCGCGCCACCCCATGTTCTACCGCAACCTTGGTGTGGGAGACAGCTTTCCACGCATGTCCTTCCGTGCTTGTTGCTTCTGGCAGGGTCTTGTGCGCAGATCTACTGATCCGCGAAGCTGGCTTTACGCAGATACATCTTTCCCCCACGGAGCTGCGGTGGATTTTTGCCTGACACTGATGCCCCCAACCTCCCCTTTTCTCAAGACTCTGCCCCAGAGTCTCATCCGCGTAGCAGGCACGTGAACTTCCCTTGCGGTCCTGGCCACTGCCGGTGTTGGCAGGGACGGCAGTATGTTTCCACCTCCCCGCCCTCTCGTTGGTACTTCGCAAAAATTTCCTGATGCACGTACAGCTGGCAGCCCTCACATCGAACTCCTGCGGTGAAGTCTCCCGCTCCTTATCTTCTCTTGCAGGTCGAGCAGTGTGGGATCCGCTCATACGTCCTGCAGCTGGTGCAACGGTACACCATGTGTCCCTCCTCACTCCTTCCCACCCCTGCGGTGCACAGCGCATGGGCCCATCCTCCGTAGTGTTCACAGTGACATGCCATCCCCGTGACAATCCCTCCGCATTCCTCTCCGCAGCATCGCAATCCGGAGTTCTTTGTTCCCTAGTTCTCTTTTCGGGATTGAGCGAGGCATCGGTTACAGGTCCACACCCCTTCCTTACCCCTCTTTCCACATCTCAGGTGACACATCCTCAGGCACATGCCACACCATTTCCCGAACTCCGCCATCCCTTCGTGACTGGCAGCACATGTAGGCTCTCGGGTTTCCGCGGTGAAGTTGAGGTAGCAGTCTGTCTCCAGGAGCTCGTTGCCCACGCATTGGTGACATTGGCCCTTCCAAGCGGAGTTGCCCATCACAAGGCATTTGCAGTGGGCGGGCCTCATGCAGGCATCGCACTTTTCCACATCCTGCACCATCTTCAGGCAAGTGGGACATGCCGCGGATTGATTCCTTCCCCCTTGCGCATCTTCTTCTTCTGACTCTTCCTCTTCCCCGTCCTCGTTCACTCAGGGTGCCTTGCGAATTCCTCGCCGCCTTTCAATCTCCTCCCTGCACCTTCTGCACATCGCAGCCCCACTTTGCCCTCCGTGCTCGTCACGAGGCGGTACCAGGCAGCCAATATAGATCTGGCGGTGGCATTCACCACAATCCTGCACTTCCACTCCCCACCATTGGCCGCACTGAGCACACCTCTTCTCTTCCATTTCCTTCTGCCTCCTTTCTTCTGCCGCGACACGTCCCTGTGCCTGCAATTGTCTCATTGTAGTCCCAGGTACTGTGCGCGGACCTTTCCGTCACTCATTGGGCCCCTCCTCCTCTTCCTCCTCCTCCTCTTCCTCTGGGTCCCACCTTCCGCGGGGTGGTGCTCCCCCGGCGCCGGGTCCCGCTCCTTCTTCCTCCTGCCACTTTTTCACAGCTTCCTCCTCAGCCGCCTCTCTCAGGCATAGCAAGCAGGTGCGGTTTATTCCGATGCAAGTCTTAGAGGCCCCGCCGGCGTGTTGATGCGCGGGCTTCCCGCATACCCGGCACACCACTTTTAGTCGTGGCTCAGCAGGGAGATTTTCCCCGTACCACACACATGGGCCAGCGTAGGTAGCCAGGGTCTTGGGGCTCAGTGGTATCCTAGTCCGCGGTGGCGTTTCCCGGGATGGTTGGTGGGTTTTTTCTACCGGGGTCTGACGTTCGGGCACGCCTGCAGGTTCCCTCTTGGTCTGCTCCCGCTGTCCCTTATGTTCCGACTGCTGCTCCCGCCTCGGCTGCTCTCATCGTGGTTCCCTCCACACCTCCTCTGCGGCCAGTTTGCAAACATCAGATTCCTCCTCCTCCACCTCCTCAGGCTCCTGGCTCCACTCCTGCTCCTATTGTGATACTCGTTCTTCAAAGATGTCCAACACCTCCTCCGCTCTCCACCCCCGCGAGCCCTTCCGCTGTCCCAGGGGCGGTAGACAACTTCCTGTCCCTGAGATATGCGTCTGCCATGCCGGCGGCAGCAGCACAAACTCCGTGGCCGGGTAACTGCGGTCGCTGAACCCTTCCGGTCCCTCCAACCATACTTGCCCTGCCTTATCGCTGGCCACGCGATACACCTCCCGTGGCTCTCCCGCTTCTCGTCCCGCATTGGGGAAGGGGCGGAGATACACCAAGTGGCCCTCTTCGATGGGCCCATGGTTCAACCGTCGGTTGGCCGCAACACATCCACGCCAGGTAGCAACAGAACCCCTCAGCCTTGCTTCCGCTCGCATTGCCCTTGTTCTCTCACAGCGCTCGCAAAACCATTCCATGACCTCTCTGTCCTCCTCCTCCACTGAACGCTTCCCTTGTTCCTCTTGGGCAAGAGGCAGCCTCAGCGGTTTCTGAGCCAACCCCATTGTCACTCGCGGTGGTTGGCCGAAAAGCAGCATGTGAGGTGAGAGGAAGGCTGCGCGACTAGGTGTTATGTTGATGAAGTACGCCGTCTTCTTCAGCTTCTCCGCCCAGCTGCTACCTTCCGCGGTGGCCACTGCTCACTTCAATATCTCATGCACCCGCTCCACTTGTCCCTAGGACTCTCGTCTGTACCGCCCGGAGTGCACGTGGCGGACCCCCCATTCCTCCAGCTCATCTCTTAAGGCCCCCATGAATTCGGTGCCGTTGTCGTTGTGTACCACGCTGCATCCACCAAACGGTAGAAGATTTCTTCGCAGATGAACTTTGCTGCGGTGGCAGAGCTCTTGTTGGGCACGGCGTGGACCTAGAGGTACTTCGTGAAGTGGTCTACCGCTGCAATCCAATATCAGTTCCCTTGGTCGCGGTGTGCGCGAGGGCCGTGGAAGTCGATGATGATCTTCTCCAGCGGCTCACCGATGGGGGGGGGTTGAAACAGCGGCTGGTCTTGTGGTGTAGTCTTCCGCGCGCGCTCGCAGGGAGCGCAGTGCTGCACCACCTCTTTAATGAGGGCCACCAGGTTAGGCACATGGACAATGGGTGCTAGTCGGTCCTTTAGTGCCTGTGTGCCTGTGTGATGATGACGGTGGTAGGCCTCCACCACCGCCTTCTGCAGTGTGGGCGGAGGTACCCATAGGACCCGAGGAGTCAGTTTCCAGAGGCAGCCCTCTTCCCATGCGTAGTGCTCACACAGATGGGCCAGGTTATCCTTCTTCCTTCGATCGAAATCCACACCCAGCCGTGTCTCCGGATCCACGTACACCTTTTGCGCCTCCGCCTTCTGCTGCTCCTTGCTGCTTGCGCGGAGGAGGATATGGGCGGTCTGCCAGATCCGCCAGTGGTGCGTCTCCATTGGTCCCTTCCTTCCCGCTTTCTCTGCCCCTACTTCCCCCGGCTTCCGTTTTGTCTCCGGCACTCGTGCTGGCAATCCGCGGGCTCGCCTCGCCTCCTGCTCCGCCGTCATGGCCTCGAACGTCTTGCAGTTATCTTCATCATATACTGGCAGCTCCCTCTCCCACGAGTCAGGTGCAGGGAACAGCCGCAGGATCCCCACCGCCCGCAGCTCTCCTTCATCCCACTGGTCGCGTAGTCTAGTCTTAGTGGGTCCTCCCAGCCGTCTGCTACGTCCACCAGCGCGATGCAATTCAATCACCTCTTCCTTTTTCTACGGAGCTACCCCTGGAGCTCGCAACAGCCCCTGGCTCCGTATGAGGGGCTATTCCTCCTCCGACTCTCCCGGTGATTCACTGATCTCGGAAACCACCACCACTATTGCTTCCTTTTGCCCAGGTCCCTGTTGTTTTGCCCCTTTGCGGACATCCATTACAACTGCCTCTCCCAAAGCAGGGCGCAGCGGAAGCGGCACCATTTCCGCGGGCATGTTGACTTTGCGGAAGACTGCCATCAGGAGCTCTGCCGCTTGCTCAGCCTCCCATTGAGCTTGCGCCAGTTGTTCGGGGATGACGCTGGAGCCCTTGTGCGTCCGAGGCTGTTTCCTTGGTTCCGCGGCCGTTGTTTCTCCTGCTTTCCTTTTCCCTTTGAGGCAGGAGTGGTTTCCCCCAGGGGAGTCTGTTCTGGCTCCTTGTTCCAGCTGGCGTCAGTTGCGGTTGCTGCCTCTCCGGCTGTTTTCGCAGCTCTCTTCACCACCGCTGCCACTCGGGTCTTTAGTTGTGCCTTCCGCCAGAGGATGCTGGCAGACATCTCTGGGGGGTGGTGCCTAGCCTTGTACTTTCTCGCCGTCGGATCTCCCCCTTCCACGGCTGCATGCTCCTTTGCTGTTTCTGCGCCTCTTACTGTCCCTGCCGCTACACTGGCGACTTCTTCCTTGGCTGCTCCTAAGGCTGTTCGTGTTTATTTCATTATCTGCACTACCATGGCCTTTGTTTCCGCCACCGCTTCTGCTGTTGCCTCTGTTGCTGCTGCCCTTACTTCTGCCTCCGCTGCTGCTGCTACCTCCGCTTGCGCGGCTGCTACCGCTGCCTCTACATCTATCACGATTTCCTTCATGAGCTCCTCTGCAGTCTCCTGTTTCGCCTTGGCCGCCGCCTCGCGCTCCTGGGTCACCTGAATGTCAACCTTCGCAGCCTCCGCGGCAGCTTGCTCCGTCTCAGCTGCTTCTGCTTCCCACACCTTCCGCAGGCGTTCCTGCATGTTCTTCAGTTGAGGGGTGATTTGGGCGTATTCACGCGCCTCTTCCACTTCCGCGTCTTTCCTGCTCTTCTCCTCCCGGCATACTTCCGCCGCCTCCTTGGCCCAATGTCGCACTTCCTCTTCCCTGAGTGGCAGTTTCTGCTCCCGCACCGCTGTCCAAAGTCCACACGCAACTGCCGTTGCCACTCTGGTGCGTGGTATGTTTTGCAGCGTCAACGTCCAGCACCTTTCCATGGCCATCATCCATTGCCCCTCTGGCACCTGAGTTCCAGCCATCCGCGACTGCTCCGTTTGTGGGTACTGCACGCTCCACTTGGCGTATGTAAGGTTGAGCAAGTATCCTTACCTCCACTCATCCGCCGCGGATCTTCGTCGCGGAGCCTCCGCCGATCCTGGTGTCTGGTCGTTCAGCTGATAGAGGATGAGGGCTCTGGCCCTTTCCTGGAGCAGATGCACGTAGCGTCCTTCTGGGCTGTTGCGCTGGTCCCTCCGCATCCTGAGCCACCACACGCGAGCAGCCTCCAGTGACGGATCCGGTCGTTCAGTGTCCAGGAATTCCGCGACTCCTGTCATGTCGCTTGCCTGCTATGGGTTGATGCTCAAGATGTCTCTTAGGGCCAAGACGAGGCATTCCGCGCCTGCCGTCTCTAGCAGTTGTACCTACCTCTCGTGTAGCCTGAGGGCTATCGCTCCTGTTGCCACTCCCCTCAATACCACCTGCCACATCTTGCCGAACAGAGAGTCCGCGAATTCCTCGCGGATCACCCCTGGCACTTCTGCCAGCAGTTGAAGCATGATGCTGCTTACGACATCGAGCAGCAAGGCAGCCTTGGGCTGCTCTCCACTATCTCCCGAACTTTCTTCAATGTACGTTCTTGCTCCCTCCATCACCGTTCCTGTCCCCAGCAGGGGATGCACGGGTTGCAGGTTCGGGCTTCCATGCGAGGTTATTGGCGAGTAGGAGAGTGCCGTCACCGCCGCGGAGGGAGCTGGGGCTGTTGGTGCCTAGGCCCCTTCTTGCGGGCTGGGTGTCGGCATAGCAGCTGCTTTCGCGGTTGCTTGCGTCGTTCCTTCCGCGGGTTCCATGCACCTGAAGGTCCGCGTTGGAGGTGTGCTTGTGGCCGGGCTCTGTTGTGATGAGCCTGTCGATCTCGCCACTGGTGGCGTGGCTTGTGTTGGTGTCCCTTTTGCGGGGCTTGGCCGCGATGGATTGCCCGCTGCTGGTGTCGGGGTTCGTGTCGGGGGTACGCCTGCGGCAGAGCTGGGCCGCGGTGAGGCCGTAGCTACTGCTGGCGTGGCTGTCATTGGTGTTGGCCGGGACCCCGTTGCCGCCATCTGTGATGCTGGTGTTCTTGTCTATGGTGTTCTTGTTATGGGACCCGACCGCGGTGGGGCCGCCACCCCTGCCGGTCGTGTTCCTGCCCGTGTCTGCTGGTTTCCCGTGTCCGTGTTGAGAGCAGGGCGCCACAGCTGCCGCCGAGAGGGCTCACCCCCCGCGAAGAAGGCGCGGTCCCCGAGTCGTGCTAGCAAGCCATGGTACTAGTTCTGTTGGTGAGTGCCGAGCTTTGCGTAATAGGTCGTGTATGTCGTGTGCCTGTGAGAGTTGGAGCCAAGATTGGCAGTGTCGAGCTGGAGAGTGGTCGGGGCGAAGTGAAGAGTGGGGTGAATGATCGAATACTGGAACTCGAAATGAGACTGAGGATGCCGGAGCCTAGCAATATATCTGCTTTGCGCGGTGCGAGCCAGTCCGCCGCCAACAGAATGTCGTACGTGCGGACATCGCAGACTTGGACGGTGTGCGCTGCATGCACATTGGCCACCTGCATAGGGAAGCCCGCGACTTGTCCGAGCGGCGCGTCGATTTCTCCAGTGGAGATAGAGAAGCGGAGCCAAGTAGGCCGGATGAGATGCTGCACGTGGAGTGAGCGGATCATTCGGAGCGCAATCGTGGTGTGCGTTGCACCGGTGTCCACGATGGCCACGAACTTGCGTCCATGTATCCACACGTAACACCATGCCACGTGGACCTCAGATGGTGCGGATGGCCCACGAATGAGCGCCGTTGGGGACAAGGAACGAGGAGAGCGTGCGGCGGCATCATGCACGCGAGCATGGGTGAGGATGATGCATCTGGACAGCAGGCGGGTACCGATGATGTTTTCGCTCGTGCATGAGAGGCGGATACCAATAGAAGAAAGGGATGGATTGTGATTGGTGAAGAGGGCTCGGAGACTCTCCGCGGACTCAGGGGAATGAAGAAGGAAGTCAACTAAGGAGAGGGAATGGCGGTTCTCGAGGAGTGGGTTTGTGGTAACGGGGGGAGTTGGTGGGTTGCGGGAGGTGTCCGTCCGTGATGTAGTGGTGGTAAGTTGCGCGGTTCGGGATGGTGCATGGCATTGGGAAAGATGGGGGGCAATCTTCTCAAGTGTCCATCCGCGGATCGCGGGGTTGTACCGTCGGGCGAGCTGGAGCCCTGACTTGGGGATGGTGGGCAGGGTCTCCGCGGGTGCCTCTGCCGCAGTGGGGTCGAGTTTGTGCAGGAGGTGCAAAGCGACCTCCTGTTCATCCTTGTCAAATTCCCGCGCCACTTTCTCCCATTGTGCCTCAGCGTTTGTTCGCAGTGCCAGGATATCCAGTGAGTGTTCCACGGCAACTAACGGCAGCGGGGCAAGTTCTGGCCAGTCAAGGCGCGGCAGTCGGCTGAGAGCGTCCGCGTTACGGTTAGCGACTGCAGGCTGGTACTTGATTTTCGTGTTGTACCATTTGTAGGAGGAGTGCCCACTTGGCGAGGATGCCTTCATGATTCTGGGTGGTGAGGAGCCATTGGAGAGCCTGATGGTCCGTAAGGACCGTGAACCGCTTGCCATTTTTTATGTAGTCGCGGAAGTGTTGGAGGGCCCACAGGACTGCCAAGCACTCGCCCTTCACCGGCGGGTATCTTCGTTCCCCCTCAGTGAGAGCGCGGCTGGCATATGCAATCACCTTCTGAGTCGATTCCTGCACTGCTTGGGATGGGATAGCGCCCAACCCATCCCTTCACCAGTCAGTAGTGATGGAGAATGGCAGGTTGAAGTCAAGGAACTCGAGCATAGGTGCCGTGACCAGGCGATGTATGATCTCCTTCCAGGCATCTGCGCATTCTGGGTGCAGTCAAAGGGCACGTCGTGGTGCGTCAGTTGCTGGAGTGGCTTGATGATGCGCGTGTGATTGCGGACAAACTTTCGGTAGAAAGAGACGAAGCCCAGGAAGATCTTGACTTGTCCCGCGGATGTGGGCTGACGCCATTCTTGCACCGCTGCAACTTTCTCAGGGTCAGTTTTGATGCCATCCGCGCTCATCACGAAACCAAGGAACTCGACTTCCGCGGCTCCAATGGAGCACTTGGCTGCTTTGAGCTTGAGGTTGGCTTTGCGGAGAGCAGCAAACACGGTGGCCAAGGATGAAAGCAGCTCTTCGAAGCTGTGGGCCGCGTCCATGATGTCGTCAATGTAGCAACTGACGTTGGGGATGCCGCGGAGGGTGGAGTCCATGACTCATTGGAACGTCGCGCTTGCATTGCGGAGTCCAAAGGGCATGCGTGTAAACGCGTACAGCCCCTCTGGCGTCACAAATGTTGTCTTGGCCATGGAGTCCGGGTGCATGGGGACAGCATGGAAGGCAGCCTTGACGTCCAGTTTTGCGAACCATCCGCGACCCTGTTGCCGCTCTTGTATGTCAACGATGAGGGGCATGGGGTATGCATCTTCTTCGGTCACTCGGTTGAGGTCGCGGAAGTCGACGCAAAATTGCTTGGATCCGTCCGGCTTCCCTACGATGACCAAGTTGGCCCGCCAGGGGCTGACGATGGGGACGATCACCCGTTGCGCTTTGAGTTCGGCGAGCCCTTCAGTGATGATTTTCTCTTGATCAAGGAGGATGCGTTGCACCTTCTGTTTCGTGGGTGCGGAGTCCCCCGTGGAGATGACGTGAAACGCTTCCACGGCTCCTAAGTCAACTGCGGATCCAACAAAGATGTCCGCAAAAGAGTCCAGTAAGATGGAGAAGTCTTGCTGCTGCGTTTGTGAGAGTCGTGAGTGGAGCATGTGGTCCCATTTTGGTGGTGGTGTCAGTACTGTTTCGCGGAGGGGATAAACTTCCTCTTCTTCCTCTAGTGGGAGACTAGTTCCAAAGACTCGTTGTCCCCTGTTCCATAATCCCAGGAGGTTGGTCTGTACGCCAGGCTCCATGGACTCCTCCGCGCGGTCCTGCCAGTCGCTGGTTGAGACATGCTCCACGACAGGTGCCTCTGCTGGAAGGGACTGGGCCCTGCCTCAATGAGTTTGGGAGTCTTCGTCCGCGGCATCCGGTAGGGAAAAGGATCCACCGCCGGTGAGAGGAAGTGCTACCCTGTCACCAATGGTAATGGGGCAGTACATTTCTTCTCCAGAGGCAGAGCTCAGCTGCATGATTCCCATGGAGAAGAGGAGATTGGCTTGCCGTGGCACTAAGTAATCCATGCCCAGGAGTACGTCATACGTCCGCGCTTGCGTGACTTGGACGTTCACTGGTTCATGAAGGGACCCCACTTGTATGGGAAGGCTGTGGACTTCCCCGTCTCCCTAGTCCATCCTTCCCGCCGAGTTAGTGAAGATGCGGCGTGTAGGAAGCATGCGGTCCGCCCATCCGACCACGAGGAGGACGCGGAATGCCACGGTGGTGTGGGTGGCTCCCGTGTCGATGATGGCCAAAAACTTCCTTCCATAGATCCAGACCACACAGCAGGCAACCTCGTATTGGCTGTCTTCCTGTCGCGGTGGTTCCAGAGGCTGTGGTGCCCATCCCCATTCTTCGTCCGCGAGTCCTAGAGCCAGCAATGCTTTGGGTACCGCACGACGAGTGTTCATTGTACTGGGAGTTGTCGTGACGCAGTTGAGGGATGTACCCACAGCTCGGAGGCGTTGGTTAGCCCTGGTGAACTCCTCCTTCAGGCGCGGCACCAGCTCAGGGTGGATGCAGAGAAACTCAAAGAAATTGACTTCAGCAACTGGGGTAGTGAAGAGTCGCTGGACAGGGTCAGTGTTTTCCTTCACGATCGTGGCAGGCGCTTGTGCAGCCAAAGGCGGTTGCTCCTCTATCGGGGTTGGTGGCTTTGCCTATCGTTTTTTTCCTGGTGTGATGGTGCGGTATACAATGGCCTCCTGGAACCGCTCCTCCGCTTCCTTAGCCTTGCGTCTCAAATCCTCCTATACCCTGACTGCCTCCTGTAGGTTCCATCCGCGCAGACCCAGTTTCTGAGCTTGAGCGATGAGGGTCATCTCTTCTGTAGTGGGGGGCACCTCTGTGGTCTTGTCCTCTGCCATTGGTAATCCCAATTTGACATTGCGGGCTCCGCTTGCAGGGTTCGCGAATGTCGGTGGGTTGGGCAAAATGCCCTGACCGCCGGGGGTAACTTGAGGTGGATGTTCTGGTGCCGACCTTGCCTGCTGCTGTTGCTGCGGCCCTGGCCATGCCTGATTGTGATATTGCTGCCACTGCTGCACCATGGGATCTTGAGCAGGCGGTTCGGGGCGCGGTGCCGTCTGCCGCTTCCACCGGCAGTCTCGGGCGATGTACACCAAACTCTGACACGTGTAGCAAGCTTTTGGCTTTTGCTGCTGCGGAGGATGTGCGTGTGAGGATGTTGTGGTATCGCTGCCCTGGTATTGTCGGGTGGACCGCTGCCGGGTGAAGATGGTTGTCGCGTCTTGGACCACCTTTTGGAGGGACAGGTAGCGTTCAGCAATCATCAGACCGCTGATCTCATCTGGGAGTGCGCGGATGAGATTCTGTAGCAGGACCCATAGCGGCAGACCTTCCCCTTGCGGGCTTTTAGCCACAGAGGCCCAGGTGAGGAATGGATCCAGAAATCAGTGGATATCCTCATCCTTGCGCATCACCTCTTTCTCAATTCTCCGCAGCGCTTCTTCTTTCGTCAATTATTTGAAGCGCTCGATGAGGGCGTTGCCGAAGTCCTCGAACGACGAGAAGGGGGCTCGCGCATTGTACCAATCCGTTGCCGCCCCTTGGAGGTGCAGCTCTGCGGTGGCAAGACATAGGTCGAGCGGAATTCGGCCAATACTGGCATAGAGAGTGATTTGTTTAAGCCAGACCCAGGGGTCTTCCTCCGAGGCACCCTTGAAGGAGACTAATCGGGGAATGTTGGCGGGCTCGGAGCAGATGTACTGTTGCTGCGGCACGCTATTGCGGTTAGCCGCCAATGCAGTTGCAGCATGCGATACCGGAAGGCTTGCAGAATGAGCTGCGGAGTATCCAGTCGTAGGGACCGGCATCTGTGGTTGTCCCGCGATCGTGGGAAGACTCACTTGCGTGGAAGGGGGAACCATGTACCAAGAAGAGGGGGTGGTTGTGGAGGCAGTGTAGGGTGTTGAGAAGAATGTTGTCCCAGGCGACGGGACCGGGGTCCCCTGTACTGGTACTGCCGCTGTTTGCGGTACCCAATACATCTGAGCCGGTAGGGCTACAGCTGAGGCGTGGGGGTTAATTGCTGGTCCCGCGCTGGTAGTCAGGTGCGGGTTCCTATGTACCTGCTGTGGGGGCAGGTACACGTTGCTCTGTGCGGCCTGTGTTGGCAATGAGGTCTGGTGGGTCCCTCCAACTAGCGTTACCCCAACTGGTTGCTGGTGGGGGAGCTGTTGATAGGTGAGCATGGGCATTTGCGATATCATGTTGGGCACAAGCGTGTGTGGCACCACTCCAACCGCCACTGGGCCCATCTGCTGCTGCGCCTGGTGTGTCCACAGTGCTTGTGTGACTGCGGGAGACTGTGTTATGTTCGCTGGCTGTGCTCCGCTTCCAACCGTCTGCTGTTGATGGCTTGTTGGCGGAGTCCCGGTTGGGAGAGGCAGAGGCGGGTTCCTTTGCTGGACTGTTCCGCCTCCGGGCTGAGGCATCTGTGGTGGCGGCTGTGTGATCGTGGGCGACCCTCCCATCGCCCCCACCTGCACCATGAGCTGTGGTTGCAGATGCGGTGGTTGTTGTAATCCGACCGCAGGTGGGTGTGGCATGGTCGCCACTTGTGTAGTGCTCCTCATCTGTTGCTGTGGTGGTGCATTTGGCGTCGGCGGCTATGGGGGCGCCTCGGTTGGCAGGGTGGCCGGGTTTTGCTGTGACGCGGAGAGCTGTTGCGCCGCACTTGTCTGACCATCCGTGTGCTCCTGCAGCGGGTACTTCGGTGGTTGGGTCATTCCAACCAACTGGGGTTGCGTGGCGGCTCCTGTTCCCATGATCAGCGGGGTCTGGTTCACCGGGAAGTGGTTCCCTGGTGATTGTGCGGCTTCTGGTGCGTGCGCAGACACAGACGTCCCTATCACAGGACCCCCGTGACCTGCTCCGATGTGGCCATCGGTTGCTGCTTCAGGGCGTGCACAGGTGGTTCCGCGGTCGGGACCCCCAGGGTTGCCCCTTCCACCTGATACAGTGGATTCATGTCCTGGGGCATCCCAAGGTTGGGGACAGGGCACCGCACCTGTTGCAGCCGCGCTGAGATCTGCTGCTCGTCTGGTGTTGGTGCTTCGGGGACTCCTGAATCCTGGGGGCTGAGGGGTAAGGGCTTCGGATGCACATGTGAGTCTGTGGGTTGTGGCTCCGCCTTGCCGGGGATCTGCTGCTGCTGTCCACCACGACGCCGATATACCAATCCGCGGAAGGCCTCGGGATTTCCACCACCAGAAGATGCGTCCAGTGAAGGTGGTGCGTCGAAGAACCACCGTGCCCCAAGTGGCATGTTCTGCTGGCTCTCCTGCCCCTGGTGATGCTGGGCTGAGCCATGACTGGCAGACCTGTGGATGCTCTCCACCTCGGCGCGTTTGCCTCGTATATCCATAATACGGCGCCAGTGTAGCTGCTCCAACCACTCCGTCACTCGTCGGTGCTGGGTGAGTGGATCAGGGCCTGGTGAGGAACTGACTGGCGTGCGAGACGGTACTGAGGAATCCCTGCTTCCCGCGGAGGTTGCGGCTCGTAGTGGCAGGAAGCATCGCGCCGATGGTTGCTGTTGCCGTCGTCCAACGTCCTGATGCACAAAACTGGCTGCCGACATCAATGACTGATCTGAAGGGCACGTGCTGTTTTGCTGGCAAAGAGCAAAGAACTATCCACGCTCACCGCACGATGACACTGATACCCCCAATTTCTTTGCGTTATTGTTCCTCTCCGCGGATAATCCGGCTCTGCGCCGATCCGCGGAACACGCACTCTACCGCTACTGCTACCCTTCGTATTCAAAGAGACAGCAACCGTTATCCGTGGGTTACAACCTTGGAGTGTCGACGCGGATGCCTCACTGGTGAGTAACGCTCCGCGGTCCACTTCTTGCCACACGGGAGTCCACCACCTCGTGGCGTCCGACTCCTCTCCGCGGAAGCCTTGTTCTGCAGACGTGTGCAAGCAAGGGACCGCATGCAGCTTCCTCCACTTGGACTCTTGGTTCTTCACACGCTTAACTCCTAGATCCGCGGACCACGCTCCGCAGGCAATTGAGGGTTGGAGGGCGGAGGGCAGGACACAAGAAATGAGAACAGGCCAAGGACTTTGATAAAGCTGATTGCGGAATACACAAAATGCTCTCGAATGCAAGCAAGTATGAGTTGCACTTGTGCTATTGCCAGTCAGGCCTTTTTCTACTTGGGACTCCGCACAGCGTAACTATACACTGTCAGTCTCATCCCTCTCACACTGACCTACTTCCTCTACTTGGATTCCTCACGGTGCGGCTACGCACCACGGGTCTTGTCCACACACACATACTATCTTCTACCGGTCACTTTTCTTCATCCGCGGCTCGTGCACGCGGTTCTTCGTGTTCTTCCTTGAATCTTCCATCTCCGCTATGTGCCCTCCCATCTCTCTTCCTGCATTGCCGCTGTCGGCCTTGTGTTGTGATTGGTCGCGCTCCTGCCACCGTTCTCCTGCTGCTTGGTTTGGTCGGCTGATGTCTTGCACGTCCGATGTTCCAACTTCCTTCTCCTTCTTCCATTATTCGGCTTCTGTTCCCTTTCCACCGCCATCTTTCCCGCCGGGCCATCCTTCCCCCTACCGCCACCGGACTCCGCGCCACCCCATGTTCTACCGCAACCTTGGTGTGGGAGCCAGCTTTCCACGCGTGTCCTTCCGTGCTTGTTGCTCTTGGCAGGGTCTTGTCCGCGGATCTACTGATCCGCGGAGCTGGCTTTCCGCGGATACGTCTTTCCCTAGCGGAGCTGCGGTGGATTTCCGCCTGACACCATAGTAGGTGTCGCACTTGGCACAGCACACGCGGTTGGTGCAGCTTCTGCTCCTCCTTGGGACGGTTGATGATCCTCCGGTGGCGCTTGTGCCTGGGATACGGATGGGACTGGAGCAGCGAGGGAAGAGGGGGGAGAGAGTGGGCGGGAAAGGGGACCAAAGACTAGAAGCGCGATGAGAGTCTTGCGCCGGTGAGGAGGAGAAGGGGGTGGAGGGGAAGTAAGGGAGGCCGGTAGTTGTTCCATTGGAAGTGGTGCAGTCACGCAAGAAGTTGTCGCATCCGTGGGTGGCGGGGGCCGAAGATGCGCCGGACCGCCCCCGCCGTCGGGGGGAGTGGACGAGGAGAGAGGAGGGACGGGTGCAAAGTGTAGGTTCACAAGCAATGGTAGTTGCTCAGCCGCGAGGGACCCGTCTTGGTCACGTTGTGAATCTCCACTGCTGGTACTGGAACTGGAGGCTGAAGAAGGGGAACCGAGCCACTGACGGTGGAGCCAACGCATGAGCACCCTCAGCGCCATCCCATCACATGGGTCGATGGTCTTCAGCGGGAAGATGTGTCTGAGATCCACATGATCGTCCTGATCTGCTGCCACATGGCGGTAGGCGGCCCGTAGCATGATGCCACGACGAGTAAATGAATGCAGGTTTGGCGGGAGGGGACCCCGCTGGCGATACTACACCATCCAGTCGATGAAGCAGCAAAAGGTTCGTGCTCCGCGATCGAGAGAGAGGTCAAGGGGGTAGAGGAATCAAAGGAAGTCGTGATGGTGGAAGTCAAAGCTCCTTGTGAGGAATTTAAGGAGGCCGGGTTGGATGCGCTCTGGGTGGCGAGGGAGCATGGTCCAGTGCAAAAAGCGGCGGAGGGCTTCTGGTCCAGCAGCAGCGGAGAAGTCGAGTGGGTATAGGCGCCGCAATCCCTCGAGGTACTTTTCCCACTCCTTCTCCAGCCGGTCCACAACACCTGTGATGAATGCGCGAGCCACATCGCGTATTAACTGTTGCTGGAGGCATCATTCACGCTCATCAATGAGTTGCCTGGCCTGATCCACTAGCGCGGAGATAGTATGGTATTGCTGGGAGACGTCTTCACGGAGGGCCAGAACCCTTGCCCTCTGTTGCGACGTTTCCTCTAATCTTGCACGATCAGCGGACCACTCCTCCTCACACTCCATGCAAAGCTGCCGCAGATGAAGGAGTTGTGCTTCGAGCTGCTGTAGTTCCAGAGTCAAGCAAGCCACCTCTGCACATGTTGTGCATAGGGTTCTTCCCAATTCTGCACGTTGGTCGATAATACGTTGTCCTTCCGCTGCAGGCGGCCCGTCAACTCGATATGCGGCCTCGTTCCACGCGTCTTGCATACTGCCAACCTCCTGAAGCCTATCCTGAATGGCCGTTATCTCGGTTTCCCATTACTGAATGCACCGCCGTTTGTTAGCGCAGGGATACTCGTACGCGTAGAGGGCAGTCCTCACTTGAGCCAGGTTGGCGGCGGAACTGCGCACGTGGTCCGCATACGTCCTCACCCATGTCCTGTGTTGTTCCTAGAGTCATTCCACTCATCCCGCCCATGCTTGATTCCGGGTGATCTGGTGAGCAAACGTCTGCCACATCGCCTCGTTGCTGTGGGGGTAAGGAGCTTCCGGCAAGGGTGGGAGTGTTGGGCAGAGATCGTCACCGTGCATGGTGTCAAAAAGATCTTCCACCTTGGCCATGGTGAGAAAAGCAGCAAGTGCACGGGCCTCGAGTTCTGAAGCAGTAGCCACATTCACCGGGTGTTTAGAGAGTTGATACTCGTACTGTACTCAGGCAGTGTGAATCATCTCCGACGTGGTGTGAGTAGTGTTGGTTTGCTGTTGTCCTCCAGTGGCAGTCTTGTGGGAAGTGCGTTCCACGTCGTCAAAAGTTATGCCGGTGTCTGTCATAAATTTGTCAGCTGCGTGACCCGTGTGAACCTTGTGCACGAGAATTTGGAGCTCGCCGTCGGGATCCACGAGACGATATCCGAGCAATCCGGGGCGGCCGGGCAGGGTGGGCGTGCTGCCGTGGCCTTCAGAGAGCGAGAGGGCTCCAAGTCATCATGATATGTGGGAGGGTCAATGTGAGTCCCCGTCGATTGCGTGGAGATGCGCTCTCCTATGAGGATGATGTCCTCCAAAGCTCCCACCGTCATTTTGATGCGTGGTGCAATGTTGGCATGCACCTCCGTTGGATTCGGTGCATGATCCTCCGGAGAATTGCTGCTGTCTGTTGACGACGCCGGTGCGTCTGCGACGATTTGCATGAAGCATCTTTCGGTGGATCGATTGCCCGCATGTGCTCGGCCGCTGGTGGGAGAGGTCTACCTTGTCAGCAACCGAGCGGTTTGTTGAGGTGGCACCCTCGTTGCTTCAAACTGAAGTGGGACATATGATGGTGCCCCGTGATCATCCTACAACGTCATGCATTTTCCCCCGAGCAAAATTATTGCGTTGCATGCCGTTAACTAGTCGTTCGCAAACACCACATCGAATGTGATGGTTACAGACACTTGGACCGGCAAGCTCCAGTGAATATTTCCGACCTTAAGGGGGGGAAATCAATTTGACCCTTGGACTGGCTGATTTCTCGTCCCACAGTGCCAAAGCAGAGGTCCACAGCTCCGATGACGTTCGACCAATTGAGTCGTCGAATGAGACGCATGGCGATTGTGGTATGCGTTATCCCGGTGTCGACGATGGCAATGAATTTTATGCCGGCGATCCAGATAGAGCATGAGACCACTGTACATGTGTATTCCGGCAGTGGTTGTCGGCAGAGCATCATGGGTCGCCATGCAAGGGCTCCTGCACCAAGGATCTCATGAACTCACCTCCGATTTCCTTTGACATGGTCCCATAGCATGCGGTGACCTGGAGACTCAAGCCAACAGTTGACTCTCCAGCCGGACCATGCCTGTGCAGCATTTATCTCCCCAAAGAAGGTCTCAACCTGTGTAATCTGCCCCGGCAAATGAGTAAGGACATCCATCCAGGGTAGTGCAAGATGGGTTCAATCAAAAAATCGCGGGATGGTGTCTGCCATGGATGAACGCCCCGCAGTTGGTCGCATCGGCGCCGCCGTTGGCGGGGTTCGTGCCATGGGTGCATGGGCAGCGTCACGTTCCATACGGCGAAGCCAATCCCCATATTCCTTGTGCGTCCATCCTGGTGCATCTTTGAAGAGATCGGTCTTGCGTCGCACAATGATGTGGCCCACGTCGTCATCAAGATGAGGGAAGCCGTTGAGGGGGTATGCCCAGCGGTACTCTTCAGTAGAGATATCATATGCTTGACCCTGGATCAGAACAGCTCCGCCGGAAGGGGGTTCGGGCGGAGGTGGTCCATCTCCGTAGGATGGTGGTTTGTGGGAGCTTCGGTCCTTCCATCCTTCACGTGGCAACCGGCTGAGAGCATCTGCATTGTGGTTTGTGAGTGCTGGTTGATACTTGATCGCGAGATTGTATCCTTGAGGGAGTAGAGCCCATTTGCCAAGAATTCCTTCGTGGTTTTGCTTTGTAAGCAGCCATTGGAGGGCCTGATTATCGGTGAGGATGGTGAAGGGTTTCCCATTCTTGACATAATCTTTGTGGAATTGGATGGCCCATAGTACCGCCAGACATTCACTCTGTACCGGAGGATACTTGGCTTCCGTGTCGTTGAGTGCACGGCTACCATAGCAGACCACCCTCATCGTATCATCGTCTCTGTGTTGAGACACGATGGCCCAATGCCTTCTTGTGAAAAGCATGTTGTAATGACGAACGGCAGGTTAAAGTTGGGAAATTCTAGCATAGGGACCGTGATCAGTCGGTGCTTGATTTTGACCCAAGCGAGCTGGCAAGCTTCGGTCCACTCAAAGGGCTCATCTTAGTGTGCGAGACGATGCAGTGGGTGAACGATCTTTGCATGGTCACGAACGAACTTGCGGTAGAAGCTGACAAATCCCAATAAGATTTTGACCTGTGATGAAGTAACGGGGTGCTTCCATTCACGAACGGCTGTAATCTTGGCCGAGTCTGTAGATATGCCTTGGGCACTAATGATAAAGCCCAGGAACTCCATGCTGTCCGCTCCAATAACACATTTGGCTACCTTCAATCAAAGATTCACGGAACGCAGGGCTGAAAACACGGCATCCAGCAAAGCCATCGGCTCTTGGAAGCTCAATGCAGCGACCATGACATCATCAACATAACAACACGCGTTGGGGACATCACGCAACACTGGATCCATCACATGTTGAAATGTGGCACTGGCGTTGCGCAGCCCGAAGGGCATGTGCGTGAAAGCATATAGTCCATCTGGGGTGATGAAAGCCGTCTTCAGCATAGAGTTCCGATCCATAGGGATAGTGTGAAAGGCAGATTTGACGTCCAACTTGGTGAACCAACTCTTCCCTTGTTGTCGTTCTTGTATGTCAACGATGAGCGGCATGGGATAGGCATCCTGGATGGTGACCCTGTTGAGGTCGCGGAAGTCGACACAGACTCGTTTTGTGCCGTCCGGTTTTTCCACAATCACCAGATTGGAACGCCATGGGCTTTCCACTTCAACGATCACACCCTGCTCCTTGACTTCACATAGACCTTCGTTGATGATGTCCTTCTGGTCCTAGAGGAGGCGTCGAGCCTTCTGCTTATGTGCAGGCGTATCCCCCGTGCTAATGACATGTACTGTGTCAACTGCTCCAATCTCCGCTGACTTTCCTGCAACTACCTCTTCATGGTACGTGAGAAGCTCCTTGACTTCTTGTTTCTGGTCCTCCGTCAAACGCTCATGAAGCATGTGGTTCCATCGTTGAGAATGCGGGACCGTAGGTGGTGGTGGGTCTTCATCTCCCACCAGGCCAGCTCCGGGATCAGGGTTTGGATCCTAATAGTCGTGGACCTGTAAGTTGAAGTTACGGGAGCCACACGAGGAGATGGTGAGAGCCTTTGATTTACGTGGAGGTGGCTTTGCATCGAGGCAAATCCAGCCGATGACACTCTTTGGTTCGCCATTAGAGTCTTCAGAACTAATATCTTCACAAAGAGTAGTGTCATCATTGCAAACCAGCATTTTTCCGTTGCGCTACGCCTCCTTTGTAAGCTTATCTGAAATCATTGGTTGGTTGGTCACCGGGACGAGCAAGTGATCTCGAACATGCCAAGGACGAGTCCAGGTGAGTGGCGTCCAAGCTGGGTCGCCGGGGTGGTTGTCTGTTGTAGGGAGAAGCAGCCATGGCGGGGTCTCCGCCGATGGCTTGGATATCGGTCCCACAGGAAGCTGCGGTCGACCATCCGTCGGAGCAGCTTGCGCTCGTTCAGGGCGTGACTGTGTTGGTGTGGACGGGTGATCCATAAATTCCTCTTCCTCCATGTGCGACAAAGGAGCGGGAGGGACAACATGTTTTGGAAACATCAGGATGGAGTTCCTAGCTGCGTGGTCCTCAGTGCGGGCTTCCTCTAAGGAGAAGGGATGACCAGACTTTGTAGGCATTGACGTCCTTGGTCCTACATCCAGGGCGGCACTGGTGGTGTATCCCGATGACGTCAACTGCATGACCCCGTCCTAATAGAATAAGCCCGCTTCCCGGGGAATGCGATAATCCGTTCCCAACAGGACGTCGTAGGTGCCGGCCACCGTGACCTGCACCCGGTCAAATTCATGGATGAGACCCACTTGCAAGGGAAGATCATCTACGACACCATGTCCTGCATCCATACCACCTGATGCATTGGTGAACACCTTGGTGGCTGGTCGGATCTTGTGATGCCAGCCGACTGCCTGCAGAACTTCAAAGTATCAGCGTCGTGTGGGTTGCGCCAAGGTCAATGATTGCCAGGAATTTCTTGCTGCATATCTACATGAAGCAGCTAGTCATTTCATGGTGAGGGGCCTGCTTCCGTGGTGGTATTAGGGGAATGGGCCACCACCCCCATGTGTCCGATTCGGCCCGAATGGCCACCCGGCTGAGTCGATCATGTGGGGCCTGCGTGCAAGTAAGGCGGATGCCGGTTGGTTGAAGCTTCTCTGCGTATTCTTGCTGGACCGCTGCAAAATATGGGAGACAAGTGGGGTTTTGCTGTAAGTATTGCCCCAAGGATATCTCCTGAAAGGGATGATGGAAGGACGTCATAGCATTCACCGTAGGTTCATCGTGTGCCGAAGGTGTAAAGGTCACCCTCTGGCGATCGGTGGCGTGGGACCCCCTGGAGGGCATGCGCACGATTTGGGTGGGTGCTGCAGGGGAATCGCTGAGATTTGACTTGGTAAGCGAGTGGAGCGCGCTTTGACACATGTTTGCAGATCTGCTTTGGCCCGTTCCTGTTGCTCTTTGTATCGACACATGCGCTCATATACTTCCTCCACTGACCATCATTCCACACCTTGTGGTTGAGCCACCGTGACTAGTTCTTGTTCTGCAGCCGTTGGGGGAGTCTCTGTGGTCTGTTCTTGGGGACGGGGAAGGCCGAGTTTGACATTCCGTGCGGGCGTATTAGACGTGGACGGCTGAGCAGCAGTGGGTATCTCTCCCGTCTCTCTCGGCTGCGCATATGCCTTCCATTGCGCCGGTCCATTGCCCACCGGGCCAGAGGGCGGGGTGGTGACGTTAGGTCCCACAGGTTGCCGGGTAGCAGTAGGTACTGGTCTAGCCGGTCCACGTCCTTGGTATTGTCCTCCTCTGGCAGGCACACTGGGTATCGGGGTGGGATTGGGGTCCTCTCGACGCCGGTGGGTGAATTCTCTGCATCCATAATAACTCCCAGGTGGATGATTGTGTGGGTTCATTGGGTTGTGCACTTAAGCTCTTGTTGGCATGCGGATAGTAGGTGCCACATGTTCCTTTGGAGCGGACTGCTCTCGAGCCGCTCACCGTTTGATTTCGCGTTGTTGATATTCTGCTTCCTCCTTTAGAGCATCCAATGTGCTGAACTGCTGTAAGTCCAATGTGTTGGCGATTGCCGGGACAAGGGAATCGCGGTAGTACTCCTTAATCATACGCAAGGGTATATCAACACATCGCACCGAGACCTTGGTAAATTTTTTGTTGTGCAGCTTGATGTTCTCCCCAGCCTTCATGCGGATGGGACGAATCTGGAGCTCTGCCTCTTCCAGGCTCATGAGATCGAAGCGCTTGGTCATCCTATTTTCCAGGTCATCAAAGTTGACAAAGGGGCGTTTCTTGTGCTCCGTAGTGAACCACTCCAAGGCTTTCCCTTGTAATGCGAGGTGTACCGGTGGGACGATGTAGTCAGGAGATAGCAGTCCGTATTCAAGACAACGACCCAGCTTGGACAACCACATGGCTGGGTCCTCCTTTGGTTCACCTTTGAAGACATCGAGTTTTGGGAGAGTATAAGAAGCCTTCGCCGCCGGGTTGGAAGTCAGTTCCTGCGAAGCCACCATCTGCACCTGTGCCCGTGACTAGGTTCCCAGGCTGGATCGATGTGCTTGTGCCAGGCCAACTGCCCTTGCACCAGCCGATGAAGAAACCGCTGCTCCCCTTGGTCGAGAACGTCCTGCATTGGTTCCTCCCAGTCCAGAACTTCCCATGTGTTGTCGTGTTGAATTTGCTTGTACTCGTAGGGTGTACTGCTGGCCTCCATGAGCCACTAATTGTTGCCCAGGTCCGGCCGAACCACTGATCGCTCGGGGTCCTTGCTAGAGTCTCCTTGCCACAAGTACGGCGGACGCCTTGCTTGCCTGATGATGTGATGACTGCAATTTTGATTGGATAGCTAGTATAGTGTCCTTGGATGGCGGAGTCCTCGTGGGGATGTGTGTGTCCCCGGTGGCTCGTACCTGCCTAGTGGTTCCAATGGTGGGTGAGGCATTGACTCCTTCTTGAGCTGGAGCCTCTTGGCGACGCGATGTAGCCAGGGCGGAGGATGCCTTGCTTGTTTGATGCTAATGCTGAGGCTGCCGTCTAGTGCCTAGGCGACACGATGTCTGGGTGGATGAGCCTTCCCGTCGGGTTTCCCTCGGCCGTTGTCCCACTGCCTCCAAGCTCCGTCCTGCTCGTGGTGGAGACACACCACTGTCAGAGGCTGGTCGTCGAGGGTGAACCGTTGGGCGAGAGGGGAGCGCTCGAGGTCAGAAAGTGACGGGTTGATGTAGGGCATGCAACGTCTACAGCGATGGGTGATCCACTGGTACATCCTCTTCCTCTGCTTGGTCCTCCTGTGCATCGTCCAAGTCCGTACAATCCCTGTCATGGACAACAGAGGGTGCAGGCGAATATGCTCTTGGGGTAGAGAACTCAAGGCGTCGTGGTGCATCTTGCATTGGTGTCATGTCCACCCCCTCGTAAACGGTCCTTCCGTCTGGCGTCGTGACCTCATGGAGCAAGACGGGTCCATCATCCGCCTCAAGCTACTACTCTCCATCCGATGCATAGTCCTCCACCTGCACAGAGTAGTGCTCCCGGACTGGGTGGTGTGCCTCATCTTCCTCCAGATCCTCTTGCATTGGATGGGCTAACCATGCTTGTCGGATTGCCTTCCATTCACGGAGTTCCTCGAGCCGCCGCAGGTGGAATTCTTCTTCTTCACTAGGGTCCATCTCATCTTCATCGTTACGCAGTTGCGGTGACCGATCATCCACCGAATCCCAGTCAAATTTAGGATGCACCCCCGGAGGGTCGTCTGGGTTCTTTTCGTACCGTCGCGCACTGATGGCTAGCCTCATCCTGGCCCCCCTTGAAGATAGAGGGTGCGTCGGGGCTCGTTCCAATGTTGCTAATGGTATTGTTAGATGGTTCACCGGCACGGCCCCCTTTGTCTTCTTGGGTTGTTGGCGGATAAACACCACCGCAACAGTTGGGATGATTGGTCGCTTGTGGCACGTTCTGTCCGGTCGATGATTTGACGGCTCCCACCGGGAAGGACCACGCTTTGGATTACAGACCAATCTGCAGGCACATGTCAAACTCGTCACAGAAAACAAGTGAGTCCACGCTCACCGCACCATTCACACTGTTATACCCTTTTTTGCCTTCGGCCAGAATCAGGTCTTACAGCATGCGAGGATCCGCTCCGTAGGTGTTCGCTCGTCCTGAGCTATCCCTGCAACTCCACCCTTGTTCCTTTCCAAGCCTACCCTATTCAAATCATGTGACTCTCCGTAGACGTTTGACAGATCATTTGCTGAATTAGTATCGGGGGCACATTGCTTCCTGCTAGTCTCAGAATAATTACCGCACTTTCATTTCATTAATCCATTGTACGTTGACTTATCCTCGACGGTTAACCATCACCCGGACAATGTCATCTCAGCTAAGAGAGTTCCTCTCAACAGTTCCTAGGACGGTTCACTTAATCATCCATCGGACAATCAAGGTACTTGCATTCATTCTTCTCGTCAATCACCGACGGTCAATCATTCAACGTACTTCATGACATCAAAACCGGGGGAATTCTGCCTAACTCCTCCCTTTGCAGGCGGGCGAGTTCTTGTCGGTAGCGATGGTATGCTTGATACGCCTCGGCCCGCTCTTCGGCCGCCTCTGCAGCATGCCGCCCAACGTCACGCGCGCCCTCCTGCCAACTCTCCACATTGGGGCTCGTCGTTGCATGGAAGTCTCTGCAGCCAGAGTTGCCAGACCTGCTCTAGGACTCTGCCGGCATGATGATGTGACAACTGCATTACCCGCAGGACCGTCCGTGCGCCGAGCCGATGGGGAACATTGTAGCAGCTGCAAATGGTGTAGAAGGTCACCGGGGAATCTCGGGGACCACGCCTAGAGCTTGGTGGCAGGTGCTCCCGTGGGAACTTAGGACCAGGCCATGATGGCTCCGTAACGTACTCCTCAAGAAGCGGTCTTCCCATCAGAAACTGGCATACACACAGACACGCACACGTTGCTCCCTTATGCCCGGAGTCTAGATTAGCTTCTCTAATCTAACTTGTCGCGAGCTGGGACGTATGTCCCGCTCGACGGTCTGGTTCAACCAAGGGGCAGCAGTGTCTCGGTCTAGCCGATGGCTGCAGGACCAGCTTCCTACGCCTGTGTCAGACGATGGTTCAGCAGCGCAGCTCGCCGATAGCGAATGCCGTCTCGCGAGTCGGGAGCAGGAACGTCCGATGTCAATGTTTACTCGGCTTCTTGCAATTGTGTATTCGCAGTTTGCTCTTGTCAGCAGCTGTCCTCTTCTCGCCCTCCTCCTCTTATTCCCCCATCGTACAGCTTTCCCGAAGGTCCCATCCCATTTGCTGGTCCTCATCCGCGGCTCGCACATCAAAACGCCCCCCCCGGACAAGGCTCCTCGAACACCGCTCCTCTACTTGACTTTCGGACGCGACTCTGCTGCCATCAAGTCAGCCTCGGGCTGCCTTCCCTCCCTCGCGGCAGGTTTGGTCAGGTCACGTTGCCCACCGCAATGTCCTTCCTTGCGCCCCGTCATCTCCCGGACTCGAACTACCCTCCCGGTGATTTTCTTTCCGCGGTCGAGCGGTCGTCGGAAAATCCGTCGACCCTTCCTTCCCCTTGCTCCCTTTGAGCCCGGGTCCCAGCTCCTCCTCCCCCGTCCTCCGGTGAATGAACAAAACACCATGAACACCAGAGTTGTGCCACAGTTGTGCCAGAGTTGTGCCACAGTTGTGCCAGAGTTGTCCCAGATCCGTACCAGATTTCTGCCAGAGTTGTCCCTGAGTTGTGCACGAGTTTTGCCAGAGTTGTGCCAGAGTCATTCCAAAGTTGTCCCTGAGTTATGCCAGAATTGTGCCAGGGTTTTACCAGAGTTGTGCCAGATTTGTGCTTGAGTTGTACGATTGTTGTGCCAGAGTTGTGCCAGAGTTCTGCCAGATTTGTGCCATAGTTGTGCCAGAGTTATGCCAGAGTTGTGCCTGAGTTGTGCCGAGTTGTACCAGAGTTGTGCCGGAGTTGTTCTAGAGTTGTGCCAGAGTCGTCCTAGAGTTGTGACAGTGTTGTGCCAGAGTTGTGCCAGAGTTGTGCCATAGGATTGCCAGAGTTGTGCCAGAGTTGTGCAAGAGTCGTGCCAGAGGCATGCTAGAGTTATGCCAGAGTTGTGCCAGAGATGTGCCAGAGTTCTCCCAGACTTTAGCCAGAGTTGTGCTAGAGTTGTACTAGAGTTGTGCCAGAGTTGTGCTAGAGTTGTACCAGAGTTGTGCCAGAGTTGTGCCAGAGTTGTGCCAGAGTTATGCCAGAATTGTAGCAGAGTTGTGCCACAGTTGTGCCAGAGTTGTCCCAGAATTTCCATGAAGTTGTCTAGAGAGCTAGTCATATTCAGTTCACTTGGAAAGCTATGTATATGATACCTGTGCCTTGGGAAATTAATGTAATTTTTGAGCTAGGGAAAAAAGAATAACATGATATTCCGGTCTTGATGTATAGTAGACACATATATGTCTTCATGTTTTCCCATTGGTTACCTTTGTAAAGTGGGTGTCTTCTTTCGGAACTGTAGGATACAAAGTATAAGAAGCTTCATAATGAGCGTACTTCCGAAATTGTTGCTGTGCTTCTTCGTCGGCGGCATCCCCCCTCCCAGAAGCAACAAGTGTATTGGGGTTGTGTAGCTGGGTTGTGTATTGCACAACCGTTACGTTAACACACTAAGTGTACTATACACTTGGTGTTGTTTTTACATGTCCATCGGATACACACATCATATGCACTCTCTTAATACACTTAACCTGTTTGGGGAGGGGGGCGGAACGTGGGAGCTGGAGATCCCCTCCCCCCAAAGGGTAAAGTATATTGGGGGAGTGTCTATGGTAAGTGTATCTGACAGAAACGTGAAAAAAACACAAAGTGTATTTTGAGGACATGTCAAAAACCCAGACACACAACCCCAATACACTTGTCGCTTGTGTATTGGGGTTGTGTAACGGTTGTATATTGCACAACCGTTACTTGAATACACTAAGTGTACCATACACTTGGTGTATTTGTTACATGTTCGTCGGATACACACATCATTTGCACTCTCCTAATACACTTT
>SZWC01002942.1:60264-108921 GCA_023375785.1 Penium margaritaceum | reverse complement strand
CCCCCCCCCCGCACCAGAAGCAACGAGTGTATTGGGGTCGTGTAGCTGGGTTGTGTATTGCATAACCGTTTCTTGAATACACTAAGTGCACTATACACTTAGTGTGTTTTGCACATGTCTGTCAGATACACACATCATATACACTCTCCTAATACTCTTTACCTGTTTGGGGGGAGGGGAGGGGGGGACATGGGAGCGGGAGATCCCCCCCCCCCCAAAGGGTAACGTGTATTGGGGGAGTGTCCATGGTAAGTGTATCTTATGGACACGTGAAAAATACAGAAAGTGTATTTTGAGAAGATGTCAAGCAACACTCCCCGGCCGTCGATCTGTGACGATCGATGATCGATGATGTACAATTTGATCGTCTATACATAGATGACGATCGACGATCAACGACCGTCGACAAGTCGATGACATCCATATGTGCAGAGAGCATATTGAACATTGGTAACCACATAGTCGGGACATGAAAAAAACAGAAAGTGTATTTGGAGACATGTTGCGGAAACGTCGTCAACCGCTGATCTATGGCAATCGACGATCCACGATCAACAATGCCGATCGTCGCCACACATATGACGATCAATAAAGTTTTTGCAAGGAATTCAAGTGGGGGATACAAAATCCCCCTTTGCGACTGAAGGGAACCTGTTGGTCCCCGCTACCGAGGGGCCTAGCAGGAGCCCGGGAAAGAGAAACAATAAATCCTAAACCGCGGAAGTAACACGGTGTCAATTGTATCTCTCCCTAGTTCCGCGTCCATGAATAGGCGTTCTGATTCCTTATAGTGGTAGCATTTTTAAGGTCTAAGGACAAGTATACTCTTCATACGGTTATGAAGAGTGTATGTTTCAGGGGTGACTAACCATAAATGGTACCAGAGTTGTGCCAGAGTTGTGCCAACGTTGTGCCAGAGTTGTGCAAGGGTTATGCCAGAGTTGTGTCAGAGTCATTACAGAATTGTGCCAGAGTTGTGCCAGAGTTGTGCCAGAGTTGTACAGCAGTTGTGCCAGAGTTGTGCCAGAGTTATACCATAATTATGCCAGAGTTGGGCCAGGGTTGTGCCAGAGTTGTGCCAGAGTTATGCCAGAGTTATGCCAGAGTTTTGCCAGGGTTGTGCTGAGTTGTGCAAGAGTTGTGCCAGCGTTATGTGGGAGTTCTGCCAGAGTTGTGCCAGAGTTTTGCCAGAGTTGTGCCAGACCTGTGCCAGAGTTGTGCCATAGTTGTGCCAGAGTTGTGCCAGAGTTGTGCAAGAGCTCTGCCATAGTTGTGCCATAGTTGTGTCAGAGTTGTGCCAGAGTCCTGCCAGAGTTGTGCCGGAGTTGTGCGAGGGTTGTGCCAGAGTTGTGCCAGATTTGTGCCAGAGTTGTGCCAGAGTTGTGCCAGAGTTGTGCAAGAGTTGTGCCGAGTTGTGCCAGAGTTGTGCCAGAGTTATGCCAGAGTTGTGCCAGAGTTGTGCCGAGTTGTGCCAGAGTTGTGCCAGAGTTATGCCAGAGTTGTGCCAGAGTTGTGCCGAGTTGTGCCAGAGTTGTGCCAGAGTTGTGGCAGAGTTGTGCCAGAGTTGTGCCAGAGTCGTGCCAGAGTTGTGCCAGAGTTGTGCTAGAGTTGTGCCGAAGTTGTGCCAGAGTTGTGCCAAAGTTATGCCAGAGTTGTGCCTGAGTTGTGCCGAGTTGTGCCAGAGTTATGCCAGAGTTGTGCCAGAGTTGTGCCGAGTTGTGCCAGAGTTGTGCCAGAGTTGTGGCAGAGTTGTGCCAGAGTTGTGCCAGAGTCGTGCCAGAGTTGTGCCAGAGTTGTGCTAGAGTTGTGCCGAAGTTGTGCCAGAGTTGTGCCAAAGTTATGCCAGAGTTGTGCCTGAGTTGTGCCGAGTTGTGCCAGAGTTATGCCAGAGTTGTGCCAGAGTTGTGCCGAGTTGTGCCAGAGTTGTGCCAGAGTTGTGGCAGAGTTGTGCCAGAGTTGTGCCAGAGTCGTGCCAGAGTTGTGCCAGAGTTGTGCTAGAGTTGTGCCGAAGTTGTGCCAGAGTTGTGCCAAAGTTATGCCAGAGTTGTGCCTGAGTTGTGCCGAGTTGTGCCAGAGTTATGCCAGAGTTGTGCCAGAGTTGTGCCGAGTTGTGCCAGAGTTGTGCCAGAGTTGTGCAAGAGTTGTGCCAGAGTTGTGCCAGAGTCGTGCCAGAGAGGGGCCAGAGTTGTGCCAGAGTTGTGCCAGAGTCTTGCCAGAATTCTCCCAGATTTTTGCCAGATTTATGCCAGAGTTGTGCCAGAGTTGTACAAGAGTGGTGCCAGAGTTCTGCCAGAGTTGTGCCAGAGTTGTGCCAAAGTCGTGCCATAGATGTACCAGAGTTGTGCCAGAGTTTTGCCACAGTTGTGCCAGAGTTCTCCCAGGGTGGTGCCATAGTTGTGCCAAAGTTGTACCAGAGTTGTGCCAGAGTTGTCCCAGAGTTGTGCACAAGTTGTGCCAGAGTTCTGCAAGAGTTGTGCCAGAGTTGTGCCAGAGTTGTGCGAGAGTTGTGCCAGAGTTGTGCCAGAGTTGTGCCAGAGTTAAGCAAGGGTTATGCGAGAGTTCTGCCAGAGTTGTGCCAGAGTTGTTCCATCGTTCTGCCAGAGTTGTGCCAGAGTTGTTCCATCGTTCTGCCAGAGTTGTGCCAGAGTTGTTCCATCGTTCTGCCAGAGTTGTGCCAGAGTTGTTCCATCGTTCTGCCAGAGTTGTGCCAGAGTTGTTCCATCGTTCTGCCAGAGTTGTGCCAGAGTTGTTCCATCGTTCTGCCAGAGTTGTGCCAGAGTTGTTCCATCGTTCTGCCAGAGTTGTGCCAGAGTTGTTCCATCGTTCTGCCAGAGTTGTGCCAGAGTTGTTCCATCGTTCTGCCAGAGTTGTGCCAGAGTTGTTCCATCGTTCTGCCAGAGTTGTGCCAGAGTTGTTCCATCGTTCTGCCAGAGTTGTGCCAGAGTTGTTCCATCGTTCTGCCAGAGTTGTGCCAGAGTTGTTCCATCGTTCTGCCAGAGTTGTGCCAGAGTTGTTCCATCGTTCTGCCAGAGTTGTGCCAGAGTTGTTCCATCGTTCTGCCAGAGTTGTGCCAGAGTTGTTCCATCGTTCTGCCAGAGTTGTGCCAGAGTTGTTCCATCGTTCTGCCAGAGTTGTGCCAGAGTTGTTCCATCGTTCTGCCAGAGTTGTGCCAGAGTTGTTCCATCGTTCTGCCAGAGTTGTGCCAGAGTTGTTCCATCGTTCTGCCAGAGTTGTGCCAGAGTTGTTCCATCGTTCTGCCAGAGTTGTGCCAGAGTTGTTCCATCGTTCTGCCAGAGTTGTGCCAGAGTTGTTCCATCGTTCTGCCAGAGTTGTGCCAGAGTTGTTCCATCGTTCTGCCAGAGTTGTGCCAGAGTTGTTCCATCGTTCTGCCAGAGTTGTGCCAGAGTTGTTCCATCGTTCTGCCAGAGTTGTGCCAGAGTTGTTCCATCGTTCTGCCAGAGTTGTGCCAGAGTTGTTCCATCGTTCTGCCAGAGTTGTGCCAGAGTTGTTCCATCGTTCTGCCAGAGTTGTGCCAGAGTTGTTCCATCGTTCTGCCAGAGTTGTGCCAGAGTTGTTCCATCGTTCTGCCAGAGTTGTGCCAGAGTTGTTCCATCGTTCTGCCAGAGTTGTGCCAGAGTTGTTCCATCGTTCTGCCAGAGTTGTGCCAGAGTTGTTCCATCGTTCTGCCAGAGTTGTGCCAGAGTTGTTCCATCGTTCTGCCAGAGTTGTGCCAGAGTTGTTCCATCGTTCTGCCAGAGTTGTGCCAGAGTTGTTCCATCGTTCTGCCAGAGTTGTGCCAGAGTTGTTCCATCGTTCTGCCAGAGTTGTGCCAGAGTTGTTCCATCGTTCTGCCAGAGTTGTGCCAGAGTTGTTCCATCGTTCTGCCAGAGTTGTGCCAGAGTTGTTCCATCGTTCTGCCAGAGTTGTGCCAGAGTTGTTCCATCGTTCTGCCAGAGTTGTGCCAGAGTTGTTCCATCGTTCTGCCAGAGTTGTGCCAGAGTTGTTCCATCGTTCTGCCAGAGTTGTGCCAGAGTTGTTCCATCGTTCTGCCAGAGTTGTGCCAGAGTTGTTCCATCGTTCTGCCAGAGTTGTGCCAGAGTTGTTCCATCGTTCTGCCAGAGTTGTGCCAGAGTTGTTCCATCGTTCTGCCAGAGTTGTGCCAGAGTTGTTCCATCGTTCTGCCAGAGTTGTGCCAGAGTTGTTCCATCGTTCTGCCAGAGTTGTGCCAGAGTTGTTCCATCGTTCTGCCAGAGTTGTGCCAGAGTTGTTCCATCGTTCTGCCAGAGTTGTGCCAGAGTTGTTCCATCGTTCTGCCAGAGTTGTGCCAGAGTTGTTCCATCGTTCTGCCAGAGTTGTGCCAGAGTTGTTCCATCGTTCTGCCAGAGTTGTGCCAGAGTTGTTCCATCGTTCTGCCAGAGTTGTGCCAGAGTTGTTCCATCGTTCTGCCAGAGTTGTGCCAGAGTTGTTCCATCGTTCTGCCAGAGTTGTGCCAGAGTTGTTCCATCGTTCTGCCAGAGTTGTGCCAGAGTTGTTCCATCGTTCTGCCAGAGTTGTGCCAGAGTTGTTCCATCGTTCTGCCAGAGTTGTGCCAGAGTTGTTCCATCGTTCTGCCAGAGTTGTGCCAGAGTTGTTCCATCGTTCTGCCAGAGTTGTGCCAGAGTTGTTCCATCGTTCTGCCAGAGTTGTGCCAGAGTTGTTCCATCGTTCTGCCAGAGTTGTGCCAGAGTTGTTCCATCGTTCTGCCAGAGTTGTGCCAGAGTTGTTCCATCGTTCTGCCAGAGTTGTGCCAGAGTTGTTCCATCGTTCTGCCAGAGTTGTGCCAGAGTTGTTCCATCGTTCTGCCAGAGTTGTGCCAGAGTTGTTCCATCGTTCTGCCAGAGTTGTGCCAGAGTTGTTCCATCGTTCTGCCAGAGTTGTGCCAGAGTTGTTCCATCGTTCTGCCAGAGTTGTGCCAGAGTTGTTCCATCGTTCTGCCAGAGTTGTGCCAGAGTTGTTCCATCGTTCTGCCAGAGTTGTGCCAGAGTTGTTCCATCGTTCTGCCAGAGTTGTGCCAGAGTTGTTCCATCGTTCTGCCAGAGTTGTGCCAGAGTTGTTCCATCGTTCTGCCAGAGTTGTGCCAGAGTTGTTCCATCGTTCTGCCAGAGTTGTGCCAGAGTTGTTCCATCGTTCTGCCAGAGTTGTGCCAGAGTTGTTCCATCGTTCTGCCAGAGTTGTGCCAGAGTTGTTCCATCGTTCTGCCAGAGTTGTGCCAGAGTTGTTCCATCGTTCTGCCAGAGTTGTGCCAGAGTTGTTCCATCGTTCTGCCAGAGTTGTGCCAGAGTTGTTCCATCGTTCTGCCAGAGTTGTGCCAGAGTTGTTCCATCGTTCTGCCAGAGTTGTGCCAGAGTTGTGCCATAGTTGTGCCAGTGTTGTGCCAGAGTTGTGCCAGAGTTGTGCCAGAGTGGTGCCAGAATTGTGCCAGAGTTGTGCCAGAGTTGTGCCACAGTTGTGCCAGAGTTGTGCCACAGTTGTGCAAGAGTTGTCCCAGAATTGTACCAGAGTTGTGCCAGAGTTGTGCCATAGTTGTGCCTCAGTTGTGCAAGAGTTATGCCAGAGTTGTGCTGGAGTCATTCCAGAGTTGTGCCAGAGTTGTGCCAGAGTTGTGCCAGAGTTGTGCCAGAGTTGTACCATAGTTGTGCCAGAGTCGCGCCAGAGTTGTGCCAGAGTTGTTCTAGGGTTGTGCCAGAGTTATGCCAGAGTTGTGCCTGAGTTGTGCCATAGTTGTGCCAATGTTGTGCCAGAGTTGTGCAAGAGTTGTGCCAGAGTTGTGACAGAGTTGTGCCAGAGTTGTCTCAGGGTTATGCAAGAGTTGTGCCAGAGTTGTGCTAGAGTTGTGCCAGAGTTGTGCCAGAGTTGTCTCAGGGTTATGCAAGAGTTGTGCCAGAGTTGTGCTAGAGTTGTGCCAGAGTTGTGCCAGAGTTGTAAACAGTTGTGCCATAGTTGTGCCGGAGTTGTGCCAGAGTTGTCCTATAACTGTGCCAGAGCTGTGCCACAGTTGTGCCAGATTTGTGCCAGAGTTGTGCCATAGTTAAGCCAGAGGTGTGCCAGAGTTGTGCCAGAGTTGTGCCAGAGTTGTGCCCGAGTTGTGCCAGATATGTGCCAGAGTTGTGCCAGAGTTGTGCGAGAGATGTGCCAGAGTTGTGTCAGAGTTGTGCCAGAGATGTGCCTGAGTTGTGCCACAGTTGTGCAAGAGTTGTCCCAGAGTTGTACCACAATTGTGCCAGAGTTGTGCCAGAGTTGTGTCAGAGTTGTGCAAGAGTTATGGCAGAGTTGTGTCAAAGTCATTCCAGAGTTTTGCCAGAGTTGTGCCAGAGTTGTGCCAGAGTTGTGCCAGAGTTGTGCCAGAGTTGTGCAAGAGTTGTGCCAGAGTTTTACCATAGTTGTGCCAGAGTCGTGCCAGAGTTGTGCCAGATTTGTGCCTGAGTTATGCCAAAGTTGTGCTTGAGCTGTGCCGAGTTGTGCCAGAGATGTGCCAGAGTTGTGCTAGAGTTGTGCCAGAGTCGTGCCAGAGTTGTGCCAGATTTGTGCCTGAGTTATGCCAAAGTTGTGCTTGAGCTGTGCCGAGTTGTGCCAGAGATGTGCCAGAGTTGTGCTAGAGTTGTGCCAGAGTCGTGCCAGAGTTGTGCCAGATTTGTGCCTGAGTTATGCCAAAGTTGTGCTTGAGCTGTGCCGAGTTGTGCCAGAGATGTGCCAGAGTTGTGCTAGAGTTGTGCCAGAGTCGTGCCAGAGTTGTGCCAGATTTGTGCCTGAGTTATGCCAAAGTTGTGCTTGAGCTGTGCCGAGTTGTGCCAGAGATGTGCCAGAGTTGTGCTAGAGTTGTGCCAGAGTCGTGCCAGAGTTGTGCCAGATTTGTGCCTGAGTTATGCCAAAGTTGTGCTTGAGCTGTGCCGAGTTGTGCCAGAGATGTGCCAGAGTTGTGCTAGAGTTGTGCCAGAGTCGTGCCAGAGTTGTGCCAGATTTGTGCCTGAGTTATGCCAAAGTTGTGCTTGAGCTGTGCCGAGTTGTGCCAGAGATGTGCCAGAGTTGTGCTAGAGTTGTGCCAGAGTCGTGCCAGAGTTGTGCCAGAGTTGTGCCTGAATTGTGCCAGAGTTGTGCCAGAGTTGTGCCAGAGGTGTGCCAGAGTTGTGCCGAGTTGTGCCAGAGTTGTGCCAGAGTTGTGCCAGAGTTGTGCCAGAGTTGTGCAAGAGTTGTGCCAGAGATGTGCAAGAGTTTTGCCAGAGTTGTGCCAGAGTCTTGCTTGAGTTCTCCCAGAGTTTTGCCAGAGTTGTGCCAGAGTAGTGCCAGTGTTGTGCAAGAGTGGTGCCAGAGTTCTGCCAGAGTTGTGCCAGAGTTGTGCCAGAGTCGTGCCAGAGATGTACCAGAGTTGTGCTAGATTTCTCCCATATTTGTGCCATAATTGTGCCAAAGTTGTACCCGATTTGTGCCAGGGTTGTGCCAGGGTTGTCCCCGAGTTGTGCCAGAGTTGTGCCAGAGTTGTGCCACAGTTGTGCCAAGGTTATGAGAGAGTTGTGCCAGAGTTGTGCCAGAGTTGTGCCAGAGTTGTGCCAGAGTTGTGCCAGAGTTGTTCCAGAGCTGTGCCAAAGTTGTGCAAGAGTTCTGCCAGAGTTTTGCCAGAGTTGTGCCAGAATTGTGCTAGTTTTGTGCCAGAGTTGTGCCAGAGTTGTGCCAGGGTTATGCCAGAGTTGTGCCAGACTTGTGCCAGACCTGTGCCAGAGTTGTGCCACAGTTGTGCCAAGGATGTGCTATAGGTGTGCAAGAGCTGTGCCAGAATTGTGCCAGAGTTGCGCCAGAGTTGTGCCAGAGCTGTGCCAGTGTTGTGCCACAGTTGTGCCAGAGTTATACCAGAGTTGTGCCAGAGTTGTGCCAGAGTTGTGCCAGAGTTGTACCACAGTTGTGTCAGAGTTGTGCCATAGTTGTGTCTGAGTTGTGCAAGAGTTATGCCAGAGTTTTGCCAGAGTACTGCCAGAGTTATGCTTGAGTTGTACCGAGTTGTACCAGAGTTGTGCCAGAGTTGTGCTATGGTTGTACCAGAGTCCTGCCAGAGTTGTGCCAGAGTTGTGCCAAAGTTGTGCCCGAGTTCTACCAGAGTTGTGCCAGATTTGTGCTAGAGTTGTGCCAGAGTTCTGCCAGAGTCGTGCAAGTGTTGTGCCAGAGTTTTACCAGAGTTGTGCCAGAGTTGTGCCACAGTTGTGCAAGAGTTGTCCCAGAGTTGTACCAGAGTTGTGCCAGAGTTGTTCCAGAGTTGTGCCAGAGTTGTGCCATAGTTGTACCATAGTTGTGCAAGAGTTGTGCAAGAGTTGTGCCAGAGTTGTGCGAGAGTTGTGCCCGATTTGTGCCAGAGTTATGCCAGAGTTGTGCTTGAGTTGTGCCAAGTTGTGCAAGAGTTGTACTAGAGTTGTGCCAGAGTCGTGCCACAGTCATGCCAGAGTTGTGCTAGAATTGTGCCAGAGTTGTGCCAGAGTCGTGCCAGAGTCGTGCCAGAGTCGTGCCAGAGTCGTGCCAGAGTCGTGCCAGAGTCGTGCCAGAGTCGTGCCAGAGTCGTGCCAGAGTCGTGCCAGAGTCGTGCCAGAGTCGTGCCAGAGTCGTGCCAGAGTCGTGCCAGAGTCGTGCCAGAGTCGTGCCAGAGTCGTGCCAGAGTCGTGCCAGAGTTGTGCCAGAGTTGTGCCAGAGTTGTGCCAGAGTTGTCCCTGATTTGTGCCAGAGTTATGCCAGAGTTGTGCTTGAGTTGTGCCAAGTTGTGCCAGAGTTGTGCTAGAGTTGTGCCAGAGTCGTGCCAGAGTCGTGCCAGAGTTGTGCTAGAATTGTACCAGAGTTGTGCCAGAGTTGTGCCAGAGTTGTGCCATAGTTGTGTCAGTGTTGTGCCAGAGTTGTGCTAGAGGTGTGCCAGAGTTGTGCCAGATTCATGCCAGAGTTCTGGCAGAGTTCAGTCATCAATGTTATCCGTTCGGCACGAGGATCCGCCAGGTCAAACCGCCAATCTTGCGGCGACCTGTACCCAAGCCAATTCCTCTTCAGCGTACGTGGCTGGCCCCTGCATCTAGTTTTCCATCAGCCATCATCCTCCAGCATCATCAGCAATCTTCAGTATCTGTGGCTAGCTCAAGGATCTGCACGAGCTGACTGCCCTCTTTGCAGTAGCCTGCACCTACGCCAGCAGCAAACTTCTCCCGGCCATCGGTTTCCACCCTCCATGTGCCGCATTCTACCCCTCTACTAAGCAGCGCACGAGGTTCTGCCCCTGCGTCCAGTTCATCACCAATCAGCCTCTTCCATCATCATCATCTGCTTAGTACAAGGACCTGTTTGGTAGAACCGTCAATCTTGTGGTAATCTGTACCCACGCCAATTCCTCCCTGCAGTGTATGCGACTCGTCCCTGTGCCCATCTTTCATCATCATCCGCTTCCAGCATCAACATCACCAATATCTGTGGCTAGTACAAGGATCTGCACATGCCAGCTACCAATGTTGCAACGGCTTACACCCACACCATAGCAGATTTCATGCGGTGCATCGGCTCTCACCTTCCCCTTGCCGCATTCTACAATCCTACTCAGCAGTGCTCATGGTTTTATCCCTGCGCCCACTTTATCATCACATCCACCGCCTTCATCATCATCACCTACTTGGCACAAAAGTCTCCCCAGTCAAATCGCCAAATTCTTCGGTGACCTGCACCCACGCCGCTCCTCTCATCTACATCTAAAGCTCTCCTATGTTCAACACAGCATCTGCATGATCTGCTTCAGCGCTTCAACAAATCAACACCCAGTCACCATCTGGTGCCGCAGCACTGGTAGTGAACCCTCTAGACACAAAGGAGTAGTAGTGGCAGAGCTATCTCTGGCGAGTGGTACTGTGGTAGCTCCTTCTTGGCAACTGCAGTACCTTCAGTCCGCATCTCCAGAGAATGGTAAATCCATGGACACACTGCGCCTTCCTAGCCAAATATGGTCAAAACATCTTCATCTGGACCCGAAACGTGTAGACCATCGGCAAACTGGTCTCCACTCAAGGGTATGGCTTTCAAGACCTCTTTCGACGAAGCTTTGAGCACCTCAGAACTGCTCAACCACATCCCTCAAGTCTCAACAGAGAAACCACCTCGGCATGGGACCATCTGAAGACCATCATGCACCCCTCCTACCACAATCTTTTGGAAGAAGCCTACAGTGCCCCTGACCTCTGGCACAAGCTGCAATAGGTAGCCTGGGAGAGGCAACACATCTCCAACACCACTCTCCTTGTAACTGCACTTCCACCAATTCACATGGACTGCATCTCCAACACCACTCTCCTCGTAACTGTAGTACTGACTGCCAAGGCATAATCCTGCACAACCCACAAGAGGATACACCAACATGGGGACCTGGCAGCGGATGACATACTCCCAACTGAAGCCCTATTTGCTACATGGGTTTGCCATTACCAATGGACCTCTTGATTCTCAGGAGAACCTTGGGAAGGTGTGCGGCACCAGTGAATTTACAAGTACAAGGCTTTCAACAAGGATATGCCGGACGGTCTCAAGGAGCTCATCCAACCTGAACTTCATCCCTTGCTTGGAAGGGCACCACACGACATCCCCGAAATATGGAGGCAGCTGATCAACCATTGCGGATGATACATGCCCTCTCGCCAAAACTACATCTACCAACAGCAAGCAATCATGACCTTTCCTCCCTTGAGACGTTTTGCACTATGATCAGTCCCAGTTACACAACGCATCACTCTGTCGGATTCAACGGGGGTGTCAGAAACAGAATCCGACAACACCACCTCGGACTGAACTGGACCAAAAGAGGACCTCAGCATATCAGGCCGAGGTCTCCGGTTCAAATTTCTGAGTCCCACCCATCATCCAACGGTCAACAATTAAACTGGCTTATACCCCAGACCATTAGACAATAAACAAACATCCTTGCAACGCGTCCGGCTAGCGTCAAGAAGCTGTTTTGCTCCATTCTGTCCTGCTCTGGATTGTATGTACGGAAGATGTTCATTCCCTCCTAGTTTAACCCAGAGCTGTCGTTTCATCATGTTCATATTTGGTTCTGCGGATTTGCTGCCATGTCTTTGCTCTGCTCGTCCATTGCTCTCTCATCCATTGCCATCCACTCAGCTCTCGACCTCGCACCTCTTTGCTTTGTCGCTCTCGTTTCTCCACTCAAGTCCTTGTTCGCCCCACTTGTCCCATCAACCCTGCACGCCTCGCCCCAACATGCCCTCACCAACCACGCGTCTACCTCATCATTTTACGACTAGCTCCTTGCATTGCTCTGTGCTTCCGTCAGCATATTCATGTATACCACATTGCTCTGCTTCTACTAACTACTGTCCTTGCTTCCGCTTCTCAATCCATTCATTTAACAGCTGCACCCTAGGTACGCCTTATCTTTGCTCTAGTTGCATCCTAAATGCATCCTAGTTGCGTCCTAGTCGCACCCTACTTGCATCCTAGTTGCGTCCTAGTCGCACCCTACTTACGTCCTAGTTACACCCTACTTGCATCCTAGTTGCACCCAAGTTGCACCCTACTTGCAACCTACATGCACCCTAGTTGTGTCCTAGTTGCACCCTAGTTGCACTCTTGTTATGCCCTAGTTGTGCCCTATTGGCACTCTACTTGCACCTTACTTGGGCCCTAGTTTTACCATAGTTGTGCCCTAGTTGCGCCTCAGTTGGGCATTACATTTATGACCAGTCACCCCTAGAAAATACACAATATTTACTGTGTACATCAAGAGTGCATGAGTATAGGAAGGTGGTAAGAAACCTCTCTTTCTCATGGACAAAGACTCTCACAATCCCGTACAGAAACAAATCTACAAGATATCATGGTCTTCTCAGATTTTGTGAAGGTTCAAGGAAGTTTCATTGAAGAATGATAACTACATATAATTTTCTACAGAGCATATTAGTATTTGTAAAAAGATCGGCATAGGGCGTACTGTATGACGGAAATGGTCATGTTTTTTGTTTTCCTACCAAACCTAGAACACTACCAAAGTTACAAGTCTTGTACCGTCAGCTTGACATGCAATTGCAGTTTTTTTGTACCCGATTAATATGTTCTTGCGCAGCGGTCAAGATGTTATCGAGTGCAGATGTCAAGATGTAGCTGTTTTGCTGTCGATATGAGTACGACAGGGAGCTGTGAAGGCGGTTGCAAGTTCTATCATCTCAGTTCTCGACTTCACACACAGTCAACACTCGTATCAGGCCACACTCTTTTTCCATCGATGCTCACGCGCTACTTCTTGGTGATGTCGAATGTGTGGAAAAACACAAGATGGTTTTTGTCTATTCTACAAAGAATACAGTTCGGCACAACATTTTTTAAGAGTCAACTGATAGACCTTGGAAACAAGAGAATTGCGTCAATTTTGTTCAACGTAAATCAGCACATACCCCTTGAACAATGACAATAAAAGTTTGGAAAAGGCATTGATTTCAAATGGTTGAAAAAACCCAAGTGTGTATTGAAAAATTTGTCTCCCAGAGAGAATACTTAAAAGGCAGACGCTAAATGAAATGTACGTGAACAGATGATCACGCACACCAAAAAAAAAAATCTACCACGCATACATGACCTCGATTGATGAGTGTCCTTGTCATTTCAGGTGGTGTTCACCAGTGAACATCTTTCTCGCTTGTTCCATACGTTGCTATGTTCATCGACCAATACATTTGTCCAATACACTTTTGGCGTGGGAGGGGGGGGGGGGGTTCGAATAGAGAAAGTGTATTGGGTGAATGTATCGGACGGTGTATGGGGGGGCTGTCAGTTGAAGTTCACAAATGTATATTGAAGAGATAAATGTGAACAAGTGGACCATTTTCTGTATATTTGTGGATGATTATAATTCTCGATATACTCGATAATAACAGGGGACAGGGGGGGGGGGGGATGGGTTGTAAACCTCGAGATTCTGGATATTCACCGGGGTCTTCAGCGATGAAGAAATTCTCGTCCATCGATGTAATCGTATCGAGCATGAAACTTCGTCGCCGTTGTACCCGACATTGTTCACCGTTTAACATTTTTTTGGCGATTCCAATACTTCGTGACGTCCACCATCAGATACACTTGCCTAATACACTTCGTACCTCAACAGGGGAGGTGTGAATATAGGCAAGATAAGGCACAAGATCCAACCATGGACGATTGGATCCCTCCTCCCTCCAAAAGGTAAAGGTGTATTGGACAAAGGAATTGGGAGGTGTATTCGGGAGGTGGACATTGAAGTACACGAGTGTAATCAAACAAGAGAACAAACCAAGAACCTTCACATAACCAAAGTCTCTCGTACTCTTGTGAACGATTTGCCATAGCCACCACATACACCACACAATACACACCCCATATACATTTTGCGCAATCGAGGGGGGGGGGGGACGGGGAAAGGGGGGTGGGGGGGCAGGAGACTGTTGGAAGCAACGGACCGGCAGTCAGGTATAATCAATGCGTAGAATAAACCAGTTCATATCTTTCTTCCAAAAGACAGTCCGAATACTCCAAAGATGACATTCGACAGAGAATATGCCATTCGGGAAACTCTAAGATGACCTATATTGAATGTTCTTTCCAATGTAAAGTTTTACTCCATACTCCAAACAGTTTATCATTTACATTTATTTCACATTATTTTACTATGTACATCAAACTATAAGTAAACAAACATACAGGGGAAGGCAAAGGAATTTCCTATGAACTTCATATGAGAGCGGTTCTTAATACACACATCAAACAGTGCGTGAAAAGCATATGATCAACCATACCTCGGGCTATACCCTAGTTGTGCCCTAGTTATACAATAGGTGCACCCTAGTTGCGCCCTAGTTGCACCCTACTTAAGCCCTCGTCACTCCCTACTTGCGTCCTAGTTGCGCCCTAGGTACACCCTAGTTGCGCCCTAGTTGCGCCTCAGTTGGCCACTAGCTACGCCCTAGTTGTGCCCTAGTTGCACCCTAGTTGCGTCCTACTTGTGCCCTAGTTATGTCCTAGTTACACCCTACTTGTGTCCTAGTTACGCCCTAGTTGCACCCTAGTTGAACCCTAGTTGCGACCTAGTTGCGCCCAACTTGCGCCCTAGTTCCGCCCTAGTTGTGCCCTAGTTGCAAGCTAGTTGCACCTCACTTGGGAACTAGCTACGCCCTAGTTGCGTCCCAATTACGCCCTGGTTGCACCCTACTTGCTCCCTAGTTGCACCCTAGTTGTGCCCTTGTTTCCCCCTACTTGCACCCTAGTTGCGCCCAAGTTGTGCCCTACTTACGCCCTACTTGCACACTACTTGTCCCTACTTGTGCCCTTCTTACGCCCTACTTGCGCCCTAGTTGTGTCCTACTTGCACCCTAGCTGCACCCTAGTTACGCCCTAGTTGTACCCTAGTGGCGCCCTGGTTGTACCCTAGTTTCGCCCTAGTCGTACCCTAGTTGCACCCCAGTTGTGCCCTATTTGAAACCTAGTTGCTCCCTAGTTGTGCCCTAGTTGCGCACTACTTGTGCCCTACTTGCACCCTAGTTGCACCCTTGTTGTATCCTACTTACGTCCTGGTTGCACCCTAGTTGTGCCCTAGTTACATCCTTATTGCACCCTACTTGCGCCCTACTTGCGCCCTAGTTGCGCCGTAGTTGCGCATCATTTGGGCACTAGTTGCGTCCTAGTTACGCACTAATTGCACCCTAGTTGCACCTTAGTTATGCCATAGTTAGGACTTAATTGCGCCATACTTGCGCCCTAGTTGTGTCCTAGTTGCGCCTCAGTTGGACACTAGGTACTCCCTTGTTGCACCCTAATTGTGCCCTGTATATGCCCTACTTGTACCCTAGTTGTGCCCTAGTTGCGCCCTATGTGCGCCTAGTTGTGCCCTAGTTGCACCCTACTTGCGCCCTAGTTGCGCCCTAGTTGTACAGAGTACAACTAGGGCGTAATGGATGTGTACGGAGCTGTGCTGAGTTGTACAGAGTTATACGGAGTTACACAAAGTTGTTGCGAGTTATAACGAGTTGAAGCGCATTGTATGGAGTTGTACGGAGTTGCACAAAGTTGTACGGAGTTGTACGGAGTTGTACGGAGTTGTACAAAGTTGTATGGTGTTCTACGGAGTTGGACAGAGCTGGACAGAGATGTACATAGTTGTACGGAGTTGTATAAAAATATGAGGATTTGTATGGATTTGTACGGAGTAGTACATAGTTGTACAGATATATACGGAGTTGTACAGATTTGTACAGAGTTACATGGAGTTGTATGGAGTTGTACAGGGTTGTACAGAATTTATTCGAGTTGCACAGAGTTTTACAGAGTTGTAGAAAAATGTAAGGACTTGTACGGAGTTGTACAGAGTAGTACAGAGCTCTACAAATCTGTACAGAGTTTTACAGAGTTGTACAAAGTTGTACAGAGTTTTACGGAGCTCTGTGGAGTTGTCTGGAGTTGTAGCAAGTCATACGGGAGTGTACAAAGTTGTACTACATCGTACGGGGTTGTATACAGTTGTACGAAGTTGTACAGACTTATACGGTGTTATACGGAGTTGTACGGAGTTGTATCAATTTTCCGAGTTGTAAGGAGTTGTATGGAGTTGTACGAAGTTCTACGGAGTTGTACGGAGTTGTAGAGAGGTGTACGGTGTTGTACAGAGTTACAACAATTTGTACAGAGTTGTACAAAGTTATGGAGAAGTTGTACGGAGTTGTACGGACTTGTATGGATTTGTACGGAGTTATACGGATCTGTACGAGTAAGTAGGGAGTTGTACAGAGCTATAGGGTGTTCAAAGGAGTCATAAATAGTTGTACACAATTGTACAAAGTTGTATGGAGTTGTAAGGGGCTGTACGGATTTGTAGCAGTTTGTAGAAAATTTGTACGGTGTTGTATGGAGTTTTGTGGAGTTTTATGGAGCTGTACGCAGTTGGAGCTGTACGGCGTTGCACGGTGGTGTACGGAGTTGTACATGTTGGAAATCAGAATCTGACAAGCCAAGTCTCTCGGAGAATATCAGAGCTCTCAATAACGGTTCAGGTTCAAGACCGAACCACCTTAACCCAACGGCTCTCGGCCAGACTGGCCGTTGAGTTCGATGTGGTAAGTCATCCCCTAATAACGTGACATCTGTCACCCGCGTCCGGCTAGCGGAAAGAAGCCGTTGCTCTGCTCATTTGTCCTGTTCTGTCCTTTTATGACCGAGGATGTTCATTCCCTTGAGTTAACCAGAACATTTCTGCTCATCCTGTTCCCCTTTGGTTCCGCGGCTTCGCCGCCGTGTCTTCGCTCTGCTTGTCCCTCGCACTTTCTGTCTTTGCCAACTCTCAACGCTTTGCTCCATCACTCTCGCTCCTTTGCTCAGCTCTCATACTCTGCCAACCATCACTCACCTCACCAGCACTCTCTCTCACATCAACCTGTCTACCTTGGTTACCTCGCGTCTCAGCCTCTACCAGCTCCCACGACTAACTCCTCGGACCGCTCTCGCTTACGTCACTCTGCTGACGTACGCTTCCATGTCCTGATGCTTCTGCTTGCTTCTGCTGCCGCCATTCTTGTGTCTGCATTCTTCTGACAGTACGGAGTTGTCAGAGGCTGTACAAAGTTGTATTGAGTTGTAGCAATTCTTACATAGTTGTACGGAGCTGTACGGAATTGTACGGAGTTGTACAAAGTTGTACTGAGTTGTACGGAGTTGTATATAGTTGTACAAAGTTTTGCGGAGTTGTACGGCGTTTTACGGAGCTATACGGAGCTGCACGGAGTTGTAGCAATCAGTATGGAATTGTACAAAGTTGTACAGAGTTGTATGTAATTCAACACGGTTGTACGAACTTATATGGAGTTGAACGGAGTTGTAGATGGTTGTACGGAGTTGTAGCGAGTTGTAGCGAGTCGTAGCGAGTTCTAGCAAGGTGTATGGAGTTGTACTGAGCTGTACGGAGCTGTGTGGAGTTGTACTGAGTTGTAGCGAGTCCTACGAAGGTGTGCCGAGTTGTACTGAGTTGTACGGAGTCGTACGGAGTTATACAGAGTAGTAGGGAGTTGTACGGAGCTGCACGGAGTTGTAGGGAGTTGGTCGGAGTTGTAAGGAGTTGTAACAGTTTTCAGAGTTGTACAGAGGTGTACAGAGTTGTACAAAGTTTTACAGAATTGTTCAGATGTGTACGGAGTTGTAGAAATTTGTAAAAAATGAAGTGGAGGAACATAAAAGTTGTGCAGAGTTGTACGGATTTGTACAGAGTTGTACGGATCTGCACGGAGTCATCACGAGTCGTACGGAGTTATAAGGAGCTGTATGGAGTTGTACAAAGCTGTATGGAGTGTTAAGGAGCTCTACAGAGTAGTACAGGGTTATACATAGTTGTACGGAGTTGTATGGAGTTGTACGGGGCTTCAAGGATTTGTAGGAATTTGTAGAAACATTGTACAGCGTTGTATGGAGTTCTACGGAGTTTTATAGAAACTTACACAGTTGTACAGAGCCACACCATGCCACTACTTGTTGAAGGTCTTTGTACTTGCTAGTTGATAACTAGTGTTCCCAACCCATTGTTTCCCCCTCTGACCATTTGATACTCGTGTTATGAGTTTTTAACATTGACGACACACTGTAAAATTCTTGTGGTCATGGGTAGTGGCATAAGCCTACTTTGGTTTGTCACTGTACATGGTTGCCACGCCGTGTCACTGCGTATTGAAGGTCTATGTGCTTTCTAGTTTAAAGCTAGTGTTCCAAAAGCATTGCTACCCATTCTCACTATCTGTGACTCTTGTTGTCCGTTGTCAACGTTGACCACATGAAGTGAGATTCTTTGGTCATGGTCAGTGACATGCATGTTTTGGCTGGTCACTGTGCATGGTAAACACACTGTGCCACTACATGTTGAAGGTTTTTACACTTGCTAGTCAATAACTAGTCTTCACAAACCATCGTTTCCCCCTCTGACCATTTGTGACTCGTGTTATGAGTTGTCAAAGTTGACCACACATAGTGACATTCTTTGGTCATGGTCAGTGACATATGCCTACTTTGGTTGGTCTTTTTGCATGGTAGCCACACCGTGCCACTTTTTCTTGAAGAACCTTGTTCTTGCTAGTTGATACCTGGTGCTCCCAAACCATCGTTTCCCCCTCTAACAATTTGTGACTCGTGTTATCAGTTGTCAAAGTTGACCTCACATAGTGACATTCTTTGGTCATGAACAGTGACATATGCTTACATTGTGTGGTCATTGTGCATGGTAGCCACACCATGCCACTTTTTATTGAAGGTCCTTGTTCTTGCTAGTTGATACCTGGTGTTCCCAACCCATCGTTTCCCCTTCTTTATGAGTTTTCAACGTTGACCACACACTGTGAAATTATGTTGGTCATGGTTAGTGGCATATGCCTACTTTTGCTTGTCACTGTACTTTGTTGCCATGCCGTGTCACTACCTATTGAACGTCTTTGTGCTTTTGAGTTCATAGCTAGTGTTCCCAATCCATTGTTACCCCCTCTAACTATTCGTGACTCTTGTTGTGAGTTGTCAACGTTGACCACATGAAGTGAAATTCTCTGGTCATGGTCAGAGACATATGCATGCTTAGGTTGGTCACTGTGCATGATAGCCACACTATGCCACTCCATATTGAGGGTCTTTGTATTTGTTGTTCGATACCTAGTAATCACAAACCACTGTTTCCCCCTCTGATCATCTGTGACTCGTGTTATGATTTGTAAAAGTTGACCACACACAGTGACATTATTTGGTTGTGGTCAGTGACATATGCCTACTTTGGTTGGTCATTGTACATGGTAGTCACACCGTGCCACTACTTACTGAAGTTCATTGTGCTTGGTAGTTGATACCTGGTGTTCCCAAACCATCGTTCCCCCCTCTGACCATTTGTGACTCGTATTATGAGTTGTCAACGTTGACCACACACAACGGATTTCTTTGGTCAAAGACAGTGAATATGCCTACTTTCGTCCGTCATTGTGCATGGTAGCCACACCGTGCTACTACTTATTGAAGGTCGTTGTACGTACTAGTTCAAAACTAACATTCCAAAACCATTGTTTCCCCCTTTGACCATTTGTGACTCGTGTTATGCGTTGTGAACGTTGACCATCCATATTGAAATTCTTTGGTCATGGTCAGTAACATATGCCTAGTTTGGTTGTTTGGTGTGCATAGAAGCCACACCGTGCCACTACTTATTGAAGTTCTTTGTCCTTTCTAGTCGTTACATAGGATTCTCAATTTATTGTCTCTCCCTCTGACCATTTGTGGCTCGTGTTATGAATTATCAATGTTGACCACACATAGTGGACTTCTTTGGTCATAGTCAGTGACTTATGCATCCTTTGGTTGGTCACTCTGCCCGCTAGCCACACCGTGCCACTACTTGTTGAAGGTCTTTGTACTTGCTAGTTGATATCTAGTGTTCCTAACCCATTGTTTCCCCCTCTGACCATTTGTGACTCGTGTTATGAGTTTTCAACGTTGACCACACACTGTTAAATTCTTTTGGTCATGGTTAGTGGCATATGCCTACTTTGGTTTGTCACTTTAAATGGTTGCCACGTCATGTCACTACGTATTGAAGGTCTTTGTGCTTTCTAGTTGATAGCTTGTGTTCCCAACCCATCGTTACCCCCTTTGACTATGTATGGCTGTTGTTGTGAGTTGTCAACGTTGACCACATGAAGTGAAATTCTTTGGTCATGGTCAGTGACATATGCATACTTTGGCTGGTCACTGTGCATGGTAGCCACACTGTGCCACTACATACTGAAGGTCTTTGTACTTGTTAGGCGATGAGTAGCATTCACAACCCATTCTTTCCCCCTCTGACCATCTGTGACTCGTGCTAATAGTTGTCAAAGTTGACCACACATAGTGACATTCTTAGGTCATGGTCAGTGACATATGCCTACTTTGGTTGGTCATTGTACATGGTAGCCACACTGTGCCACTACTTATTGAAGGTCCTTGTGCTTGCTAGTTGATACGTGGTGTTCCCAAGCCATCGTTCCCCCCTCTGACCATTTGTGACTCCTCTTATGAGTTGTCAACGTTGACCACACACAGCGGATTTCTTTGGTTAAATGCAGTACATATGCCTACTTTGGTCGGTCGTTGTGCATGGTAGCCACACGGTGCTACTACTTATTGAAGGTCGTTGTACTTGCTAGTTGAAAACCAATGTTCCGAAACCATTGTTTCCCTCTCTGACCACTTGTGACTCGAGTTTTGGATTGAACGTTGACCACCCATATTGAAATTTGTTGGTCATGGTCAGTGACATATGCCTAGTTTGCTTGTTTGGTGTGCATAGTAGCCACTCCGTGCCACTTCTTATTGAAGTTCTTTGTCCTTTCTAGTCGCTACATAAGGTTCCCAATCCATTGTCTCTCCCTGTGACCATTTGTGACTCGTGTTATGAGTTGTCAATGTTGACCACACATTGTGGACTTCTTTGGTCATAGTCAGTGACGTATGCATCCTTTGGTTGGTCACTGTGCACGCTAGCCACACCATGCCACTATTAGTTGAAGGTCTTTGTACTTGCTAGTTGATAACTAGTGTTCCCAGCCCATAGTTTTGCCCTGTGACCATTTGCGACCCGTATTATGAGTTTTCAACGTTGCCCAGACACTGTGAAATTGTTTTGGTCATGATTAGTGGCATATGCCTACTTTGGTTTGTCACCATACATGGTTGCCATGCCGTGTCACTATGTATTGAAGGTCTTTATGGTTTCTAGTTGATAGCTAGTGTTCCCAAACCATTGTTACCCCCCTCTGAGTATCTGTGACTCTTGTTGTGAGTTGTCAACGCTGACCACATGAAGTGAAATTCTTTGCTCATGGTCAGTGACATATGCATACTTTGGTTGGTCGCTGTGCACGGTAGCCACATTGTGCCACTACATATTGATGGTCTTTGTGCTTACTAGCCGATAACTAGTATCTACAAACCATTGTTTCCCTCTCTGACAATTTGTGACTTGTGTTATGAGCTGTCAAAGCTGACCACACATAGTGACATTCTTGGCCATGGTCAGTGACATATGCCTACTTTGGTTGGTCATTATACATGGTAGTCACACCGTGCCACTACGTTTGAAGGTCCTTGTGCTTGCTAGTTGATACCTGGTGTTCCCAAACCATCGTTCTCCCCTCTCACCATTTGTGACTCGTATTACTAGTTGTCAAGGTTGACCACACACAGCGGATTTCTTTGGTCAAAGGCAGTACATATGCCTCCTTTCGTCGGTCATTGTGCATGCTAGCCACACTGTGCTACTACTTATTGAAGGTCGTTGTACTTGCTAATTGAAAACTAATATTCCAAAACCATTCTTTCCCCCTCTGATCATTTCTGACTCCTGTTATGGGCTTTGAACATTGACTACCCATATTGAAATTCGTTGGTCATGGTCAATGACATATGCCTAGTTTGGTTGTCAGGTGTGCATAGTAGCCACACCGTGCCACTGCTTCTTGAAGTTCTTTGTCCTTTCTAGTCACTACATAGGGTTCTCAATCCGTTGTCTCTCCCTTTGACCATTTGTGACTCGTGTTATGAGTTGTCAATGTTGACCAGACATAGTGGACTTCTTTGGTCATAGTCAGTGACGTATGCATCCTTTGGTTGGCCACTGTGCACGCTAGTCACACCATGCCACTACTTGTTGAAGGTCTTTGTACTTGCTAGTTGATAACTAGTGTTCCCAACCCATGGTTTCCCCCTCTGACTAGTTGTGACTCGTGTTATGAGTTTTCAACGTTGACCACACACTGTGAAATTCGTTTGGTCATGGTTAGTGGCATATGCCTACTTTGGTTTGTCACTATACATGGTTGCCACACCGTGTCACTACGTATTCAAGGTCTTTGTGCTTTCTAGTTGATAGCTAGTGTTCTCAAACCATTGTTACCCCCTCTGACTATCTGTGACTCTTGTTGTGAATTGTCAACGTTGACCACATGAAGTGAAATTCTTTGGTCATGATCAGTGACATATGCATACTTTGGTTGGTCGCTGTGCACAGTAACCACAATGTGCCACTGCATATTGATAGTCTTTGTACTTGCTAGCTGATAACTAGTACTCACAACCCATTGTTCACCCCTCTGACCATTTGTGACACGTGTTACGAGTTGTCAAAGTTGACCACACATAGTGACATTCTTGGTCATGGTCTGTGACATATGCCTACTTTGGTTAGTCATTGTACATGGTAGCCACACTGTGCCACTACTTATTGAAGGTCCTTGTGCTTGCTAGTTGATACCTGGTGTTCGCAAACCATCGTTCCCCCCTCTGACCATTTGTGACTCATGTTATGAGTTGTCAATGCTGACCACACACAGCGGATTTCTCTGGTCAAAGGCAGTACACATGCCTACTTTGTTTGGTCATTGTGCATGGTAGACACACCGTGCTAGTACTTCTTGAAGGTCGTTGTACTTGCTAGTTGAAAACTAACATTGCAAAACTATTGTTTCTCCTCTGACCATTTGTGACTCGTGTTGTGCTTTGTGAACGTTGACCACGCATATTGAAAATCCCTGGGCATGGTCAGTGACATATGCCTAGTTTGGTTGTTTGGTGTGCATAGTAGCCACACCGTGCCACTAGTTAACAATGTTCTTTGTCCTCTCTGGTTGCTACATAGGCTTCATAATCAATTGTCTCTCCCTCTGACCATTTGTGACTCGTAATATGAGTTGTCAACGTTGACCACACATAGTGGACTTCTTTGGTCATAGTCAATGACGTATGCATCCTTTGGTTGGTCACAGTGTACGCTAGCCACACAGTGCCACTACTTGTTGAAGGTCTTTGTACTTGCTAGTTGATAACTATAGTTCCCAACACATAGTTTCCCCCTCTGACCATTTGTGACTCGTGTTATGAGTTTTCAACGTTGACCACACACTGTGAAATTCTTTTGGTCATGTTTAGTGGCATATGCCTCCTTTGGTTTGTCACTGTACATGGTTGCCACTCATTGTCACTGCGTATTGAAGGTCTTTGTGCTTTCTAGTTGATAGCTAGTGTTCCCAAACCATTGTTACCCCCTCTTACTATCTGTGACTCTTGTTATGGGTTTTCAACGTTAACCACATGAAGTGAAATTCTTTGGTCATGGTCAGTGACATATGCATACTTTGTTTGGTTGCTGTGCACGGTAGCAACACTGTTCCATTTCAAGTTGACGGTCTTTGTACTTGCCGGTCGATAACTAGTATTCACAAACTATTGTTTTCCCGTCTGACCATTTGGGACTTTTGTTATGAGTTGTCAAAGTTGACCACGCGTAGTGACATTCTTCGTCATGGTCAGGGACATATGCCACTTTGGTTGGTCATTGTACATGGTAGCCACACCGTGCCACTACTTATTGAAGGTGCTTGTGCTTGCTCGTTGATACCTGGTGTTCCCAAACCATTGTTCCCCCCTCTGACCATCTGTGACTCGTATTATGAGTTGTCAACGTTGACCACACACAGCGGATTTCTTTGGTCAAAGGCAGTACAGATGCCTACTTTGGTCGGTCATTGTGCATCGTAGCCACACCATGCTACTACTTATTGAAGGTGGTTGTACTCACAAGTTGAAAACTTTTATTCCGAAACCATTGTTTCCCCCTCTGACCATTTGTAACTCGTGTTATGGGTTGTCCACGTTGACCAGCCATATTGAAAATCTTTGGTCATGGTCAGTGAAATATGACTAGTTTGGTTGTTCAGTGTGCATAGTAGCAACACCGTGCCACTGCGTATTGAAGTTCTTTGTCCTTTCTAGTCGCTACACAGGATTTCCAATCCATTGTCTTGCCCTGTGACCATTTGTGACTCGTGTTATGAGCTGTCAATGTTGACCACACATAGTGGACTTCTTTGGTCATAGTCAGTGACATGCATCCTGTGGTGGGTCACCGTGCACGCTTGCCATACCGTGCCACTACTTGTTGAAGGTATTTTTACTTGCTAGTTTATAGCTAGTGTTCCCAACTCATTGTTCCCCCCTCTGACCATTTGTGACTCGTTATATGAATTTTCAAAGCGGACCACACACTGTGAAATTACTTTGGCCATGGTTAGTGGCATATGCCTACTTTGGTTTGTGACTGTTCATGGTTACCACGCCGTGTCACTACGTATTGAAGGCCTTTGTGCTTTCTAGTTCATAGCTAGTGTTCCCAAACCATTGTTACCCCTTTTGACTATGTGTGACTCTTGTTGTGAGTTGTCAACGTTGACCACATGAAACGAAATTCTTTCGTCATGGTCAGTGACATATGCATACTTTGGTTGGTCACTGTGCATGGTAGCCACGCTGTGCCACTAGAAATTGACAGTCTTTGTACCTTCTAGTCGATAACTAGTATTCACAAACCATAGTTCGCCCCACCCCTGACCATTTGTAACTCGTGTTATGAGTTTTCGAAGTTGACCACACACAGTGAGATTCTTTGGTCATGGTCAGTGACATATCCCTACTTTGGTTGGTCATTGTACATGGTAGCCACACCGTGCCACTACTTATTGAAGATCCTTGTGCTTGCTAGTTGATACCTGGTGTTCCCTAACCATCGTTCCCCCCTCTGACCATTTGTGACGCGTATTATGAGTTGTCAACGTTTACTACACACTGCAGATTTCTTTGGTCAAGGGAAGTACATATGCCTACTTTTATCGGTCATTGTGCATTGTAGCCACACCGTGCTCCTACTTGTTGAAGTTTGTTGTACAAGCTACTTGAAAACTAATATTCCGAAACCATTGTTTCCCCCTCTGACCATTTGTGACTTGTGTTATGGGTTGTGAGCGTTGACCACCCATATTGAAACGCGCTGATCATGGTCAGTGACATATGCCAAGTTTGGTTGTTCGGTGTGCAAAGTAGCCACACCGTGCCACTACTTATTGAAGTTCTTTGTCCTTTCTAGTCCCTACATAGGGTTCCCAATCCATTGTCTCATCCTCGGACCATTTGTGACTCGTGTTATGAGTTGTCAATGTTGACCACACATAGTGGATTTCTTTGGTCATAGTCAGTGACGTATGCATCCTTTGGTTGGTCACTGTGCACGCTGGCCACACCGTGCCACTACTTGTTGAAGGTCTTTGTACTAACTCGTTGATAACTAGTGTTCCCAACCCTTTCTTTTCCCCTCTGACCATTTGTGACTCGTGTAATCAGTTTACAACGTTGACCACACACTGTGGAATTTGTTTGATCATGGTTAGTGGCATATGCCTACTTTGGTTTGTCACTGTACATGGTTGCCATGCTGTGTCACTGTGTATGGATGTTCTTTGTGCTTTCTAGTTGATAGCTAGTGTTCCCAAACCATTGTTACCCCCTCTGACTATCTGTGACTCTTGTTGCGAGTTTTCAACGTTGACCACATGAAGTGAACTTCTCTGGTCATGGTCAGTGACGTATGCATACTTTCGTTGGTCGTTGTGAACAGTAGCCACACTGTGCCACTGTATATTGACGGTCTTTGTACTTGCTAGTCGATAACTAGTATTCACAATGCATTGTTTCCCCCTCCGACCACTTGTGACGCGTGTTATGAGTTGTCAAAGTTGACCAGACATAGTGACATTCTTGCTCATTGTCAGTGATATATGCTTGCTTTTGTTGGTCATTGTACATGGTAGCCACACCGTGCCACTACTTATTGACGGTCCTTGTGCTTGCTGGTTGATACCTGGTGTTCCCAAACCATCGTTGCCCCGTCTGACCATTTGTGACTCGTAGTATGAGTTGTCAACGTTGACCACACACAGCGGATTTCTTTGGTCAAATGCAGTACATATGCCTACTATGGTCGGTCATTGTGCATGGTAGCCATACTGTGCTACTACTTATTGAAGGTCTTTGTACTTGCTAGTTGAAAACTGATATCCCAAAACTATTGTTTCCCCCTCTGACCATTTATGACTCCTGTTGTGGGTTGTGAACGTTGACCACCCGTATTGAAAGTTTTGGTCACGATCAGTGACATATGCCTAGTTTGTTTGTTGGGTGTGCACAGTAGCCACACCGTGCCGCTACTTAGTGAAGTTCTTTGCCCTTTCTGGTCGCTACATAGGGTTCCCAATCATTTGTCTCTCCCTCTGGCCATTTGTGACTCGTGTTATGAGTTGTCAATGTTGACCACACATAGTGGACTTCTTTGGTCATAGTCAGTGACGTATGCATCCTTTGGTTGGTCACTGTGCACGCTAGCCACATTGTGCCACTACTTGTTGAAGGTCTTTGTACTTGCTACTTGATAACTAGTGTTCCCAACCCATAGTTTCCCCCTCTGACCATTTGTGACTCGTGTTATGAGTTTTCAACGTTGACCACTCACAATGAAATTCTTATGGTCATGTTTAGTGGCATATGCCTGCTTTGGTTTGTCACTGCACATGGTTGCCACACCGTGTCACTACGTATTGAAGGTCTTTGTGCTTTCTAGTTGATAGCTAGTGTTCCGAAATCATTGTTACCGCCTCTGACTATCTGTGACTCTTGTTGTGAGTTGTCAATGTTGACCACATGAAGTGAAATTCTTTGGTAATGGTCAGTGACATATGCATACTTTGGTTGGTTGCTGTGCACGATACCAACACTGTGCCACTGCATATTGACGGTCTTTGTACTTGCTAGTCGACAACTAGTATTCACAAACCACTGTTTCCCCCTCTGACCATTTGTGACTCGTGTTTTGAGTTGTCAAAGTTGACCACACATAGTGACATCCTTGGTCATGGTCAGTGACATATGTCTACTTTTGTTGGTCATTGTACATGGTAGCCACACCGTGCCACTACTTATTGAAGGTCCTTGTGCTTGCTGGTTGATACCTGGTGTTCCCAAACCATCGTCCCCCCTCTGAACATTCGTGACTCGTGTTATGAGTTGTCAACGTTGACCACACACAACGGATTGCTTTGGTCAAAGGCAGTACATATGCCTACTACTTTGGTCGGTCATTGTGCATGGTAGCCACACCGTGCTACTAATTATTGAAGACCATTTCACTTTCCATTTCAAAACTAATGATTTGAAGCCATTGTTTCCCCCTGTACCATTTGTGATTCGTGTTATGGGTTGTGAACGTTGACCACCCATCTTGAAATTCTTTGGTCATGGTCAGTGACATATGCCTAGTTTGGTTGTTTGGTGTGCATGCTAGCCACACCGTGCCACTACTTATTGAAGTCGTGTCCTTTCTAGTCGCTATATATGGTACCCAAACCATTGTCTCTCCCTCTGACCATTTGTGACTCGTGTTATGAGTTGTCTGTGTTGACCACACATAGTGGACTTCTATGTTCAAAGTTAGTCACATATGTATCCTTTGGTTGGTCACCGTGCATGCTAACCACACCGTGCCACTACTTGTTGAAGGTCTTTGTACTTGCTAGTTGATAACTAGTGTTCCCAACCCATTGTCTCCCCCTCTGACCATTTGTGACTCGTGTAATGAGTTTTCAACGTTGTCCACACACTGTGAAATTCTTGTGGTCATGAATAGTGGCATATGCCTACTTCGGTTTGTCACTTTACATGGTTTCCACACCGTGGCACTATGTATTGAAGTTCTTTGTGCTTTCTTGTTGATAGCTAGCATTCTCAAACCATTCTTACCCTCTCTGACTACCTGTGACTCTTGTTTTGAGTTGTCAATGTTGACCACATGAAGTGAAACTCTTTGGTCATGGTCAGTGACATATGCCTACTTTGGTTGGTCGTTATACACGGTAACCACACCGTGCCACTACTTTTTCAAGGTCCTTGTGCGTGCTAGTTGTTTGTATTCCCAAACCGTCGTTCTCCCCTCTCACCATTTGTGACTAATGTTATGAGTTGTCAACGTTGACCACACACAGCGGATTTCTTTGGTCAAAGGCAGTACATATGCCTACTTTGGTCGGTCATTGTGCATGGTAGCCACACCTTGGAACTAATCATTGAAGGCCGTTGTCCTTGCTGGTTGAAAACTAATATTCCAAAACCATTGTTTCCCCCTCTGACCTTTTGAGACTCGTGTTGTGGGTTGTGAACGTTGACCACCCATACAGAAATTCTTTCGTCATGGTCAGTGACATATGCCTAGTTTGGTTGTTCGGTGTGCATAGTAGCCACACCGTGCGACCACGTACTGAAGTTCTTTGTCCTTTTTAGTCGATACATAGGTTTTCCAAATCATTGTCTCTCCCTCTGACCATTTTTGTCTCGTGTTATGAGTGGTCAATGATGACGACACATAGTGGACTTCTTTGGTCATGGTCAATGACGTATGCATCCTTTGGTTGGTCATTGTGCATGCTAGCCACACCGTGCCACTTCTTGTTGAAGGTCTTTGTTCTTGCTAGTTGATAACTTCTGTTCGCAACCCATGGTTTCCCCCTCTGACTAGTTGTGACTCTTGTTATGAGTTTTCAACGTTCACCACACACTGTGAAATTCTTTTGCTCATGGTAATTGGCATATGCCTGTTTTGGTTTGTCACTGTACATGGTTGTTATGCTGTTTCACTACGTATTGAATGTCTTTGTGCTTTCTAGTTGATAGCTAGTGTTCCCAGACCATTTTTACCCCCTTTGACTATCTGTGACTCTTGTTGTGAGTTGTCAACGTTGACCACATGAAGTGAAATTCTTTGGTCATGGTCAGTGACATATTCATACTCTTGTTGGTCACTATGCATGGTAGCCACACTGTGCCACTACATATTGAAGGTCTTTGTAATTGCTAGTCGATAACTAGTATTCACAAACCATTGTTTCCCCCTCTGACCATTTGTGACTCGTGTTATGAGTTGTCAGATTGACCACACATAGTGAAATTCTTTGGTCATGGTCAGTGACATATGCCTACTTTCTTTGGTCATTATACATGTTAGCCACACCGTGCCACTACTCATTGAAAGTCCTTGTGCTTGCTAGTTGATATCTGGTGTTCCCAAGCCATTGATCTCCCCTCTGACCATTTGTGACTCGTATTATCAGTTGTCAACATTGACCACACACATCGGATTTCTTTGGTCAAAGGCAGTACATATGTCTACTTTGGTCAGTCATTGTGCATGGTAGCCACACCGTGCTCTAATTATTGAAGTATGTTGTCCTTGCTAGTTGAAAACTAATACTTCGAAACCATTGTTTTGCCCTCTGACCATTTGTGACTCGTGTTATGGGTTGTGAACGTTGACCACCCATACTGAAATTCTTTCTTCATGGTCGGGGACATATGCCTAGTTTGGTTGTTTGGTGTGCATAGTAGCCACACCGTGCCACCACGTACTGAAGCTCTTTGTCCTTTCTAGTCAATACATAGGGTTCCCAGATCATTGTCTCTCCCTCTGACCATTTGTGACTCGTGTTATGAGTTGTGAGTGTTGACCACACATAGTGGACTTCTTTGGTTATATATCACTGACATATGCATCCTTTGGTTGGTCACTGTGCACGTTAGCCAACCCGTGCCACTACTTGTTGACGGTCTTTGTACTTCCTAGTTTTTAACATGTGTTCACAACCCATGGTTTCCCCCTCTGACTATTTGTGACTCGTGTTGTGAGTTTTCAACGTTGACCACACACTGTGAAATTCTTATGGTCATGGTTATTGGCATATGCCTACTTTGGTTTATCACTGTACATGGTTTCCATGCCGTGTCACTACGTATTGAAGGTCTTTGTGTTTTCTAGTTTATAGCTAGTGTTCCTAAACCATTGTTACCCCCTTTGACTGTATGTGACTCTTGTTGTGAGTTGTCAACGTTGACCACATGAGGTGAAAAGATTTAGTCATGGTCAGTGACATATGCATACTTTGGTTGTTCACTGTGCATGGTAGCCACACTGTGCCACTACATATTGAAGGTCTTTGTACTTGCTACTTGATAACTAGTATTCACAAACCATTGATTCCCCCTCTGACCATTTGTGACTTGTGTTATGAGTTGTCAAAGTTGACCACACATAGTGACATTCTTTGGTAATGGTCAGTGACATATGCCTACTTTGGTTGGTCATTGTACATGGTAGCCACACGGTGCCACTACTTATTGAAGGTCCTTGTGCTTGCTAGTTCATACCTGGTGTTCCCAACCCATCGTTCCCCCCTCTGACCATTTGTGACTCGCATTATGAGTTGTCAACATTGACCACAAACAGAGATTTCTTTGATCAAAGGCAGTACATATGCCTGCTTTGGTCGGTCATTGTGCATGGTAGCAACACCGTGCTACTACGTATTGACGGTCGTTGTACTTGCTAGCTGAAAACCAATATTCCAAAACCATTGTTTCCCCCTTTGACCATTTGTGACTCGTGTTATGGGTTGTGAACGTTGACCACCCATATTGAAATCCTTTGGTTATGTTCAGTGACATATGCCTAGTTTGGTTGTTCGGTGTGCATAGTAGCCACATCGTGCCACTGCGTATTGCAGTTCTTTGTCCTTCCTAGTTGCTACATATGATTTCCAAACCTTTGTCTCTCGTGTTATGAGATGTGAATGTTGACCACACATAGTGGAATTATTTGGTCATAGTCAGTGACGTATGCATCCTTTGGTTGGTCACTGTGCACGCTAGCCACACCGTGCTACTACTTGTTGAAGGTCTTTGTATTTGCAAGTTGATAACTAGTGTTCCCAACCCAGAGTTTCCCCCTATGACCATTTGTGACTCGTGCTATGAGTTTTCAATGTTGACCACACACTGTGAAATTTGTTTGGTCATGGTTAGTCGCATATGCCTACTTTGGTTTGTCACTGTACATGGTTACCAAGCCGTTTCACTACATGTTGAAGATCTTTATGCTTTCTAGTTGATAGCTAGTGTTCCCAAAGCATTGTTTCCCCCTCTCGCTATCTGTGACTCTTGCTGTGAGTTGTGAACGTTGACCACGTGCAGTGGACTTCTTTGGTCATGATCAGTGACACATGCGTACGTTGGTTCGTCACTGTGCATGGTAGCCACACTGTGCCAGTATACATTGTAGGTCTTTGTACTTGATAGTCAAAAGCTAGTATTCACAAGCCATTATTTCTCCCTGTGACCATTTGTGATTTGTGTTATGAGTTGTCAAATTTGACCACACATAGTGACATTCTTTGGTCATGGTCAGTGACATATGCCTACTTTGGTTGGTCATTGTACATGGTAGCCACACCGTGCCACTACTTACTGAAGGTCCTTGTTCTTGCTAGTTGATACCCGGTGTTCCCAAACCATCATATTCCCCGCTGACCATTTGTGACTCGTGTTATGAGTTGTCAATGTTGAGCACACTCAGTGGATTTCTTTGGTCAAAGGCAGTACATATGCCTACTTTGATTGGTCATTGTGCATGGTAGCCACATCATGCTACTACTTATTGAAGGTTGTTGTACTTGCTAGTTGAAAACAAACATTCAAAAACCATTGTTTCCCCCTCTAACCATTTGCGACTTGTATTATGGGTTGTGAACGTTGACCATCCATATTGAAATTCTTTGGTCATGGTCAGTGACATATGCCTAGTTTGGTTGTTTGGTGTGTATAGTAGCAACACCGTGCCACTACTTATTGAAGTTCTTTGCCCTTTCTAGTTGCTACATAGGGTTCCCAAACCATTGTCTCTCCCTTTGACCATTTTTGACTCGTGTCATGAGTTGTCAATGTTGACCACACACCGTGGACTTCTTTGGTCACAGTGAGTGATGTATGCATCCTTTGGTTGGTCGTTGTGCACGCTAGCCACACCGTGCCAATACTTGTTGAAGGTCTTTGTAATTGCTAGTTGATAACTAGTATTCCCAACCCAGTTTTTCCCCCTCTGACCATGTGTGGCTCGTGTTTTGAGTTTTCAACGTTGACCGCACACTGTGAAATTCTTTTGGTCATGGTTAGTGGCATATGCCTACTTTGGTCTGTCACTGTACATGGTTGCCACACTGTGTCACTACATATTGAAGGTTTTTGTGCTTTCTAGTTCATAGCTAGTGTTCCTAAAGAGTAGTTACCCCCTCTAACTATCTGTAACTCTTGTTGTGAGTTGTCAACGTTGACCACGTGAAGTGGAATTGTTCGGTCATGATCAGTGACATATGCATACTTTGGTTGGTCACTGTGCATGGTAGCCAGACTGTGCCACTACATATCAAAGGTATTTTTGCTTGCTTGTCAATAACTAGTATTCACAAACCATTGTTTCCCCCTCTGACCATTTGTGACTTGTGTTATGAGTTGTCAAAGTTGACCACACAGAGTTACATTCTTTGGTCATGGTCAGTGACATATGCCTCCTTTGGTTGGTCATTGTACATGGTAGCCACATTGTGCCACTACTTATTGAAAGTCACTGTGCTTGCTAGTTGATACCTCGTCTTCCCAAACCATCATTCCCCTCCTCTGACCATTTGTGACTCGTTTTATCAGTTGTCAACATTGACCACACACAGCGGATTTCTTTGGTCAAAGGCAGTACATATGCCTACAATGGTCGGTCATTGTGCATGGTAGTTACACCGTGATACTACTTATTGAATGTCGTTGAACTTGCTAGTTGAAAACTAATATTCCGAAACCATTGTTTCCTCCTTTGACCATTTGTGACTTGTGTTATGGGTTGTGAACGTTGACGACCCATATTGAGATTCTTTGATCATGGTCAGTGGCATATGCCTAGTTTGGTTCTTGGGTGTGCATACTAGCCAGACCGTGCCACCACTCATTGAAGTTCTTTGTCCTTTCTAGTCGCTACGTAGGGTTCCCAATCCATTTTCTGTCCTTCGGACCATTTGTGACTCGTGTTATGAGTTGTCAATGATGACCACACATAGTGGACTTCTTTGGTCATAGTCAGTGACATATGCATCCTTTGGTTGGTCACTGTGCACGCTAGCCACACCGTGCCACTACTTGTTGAAGGTCTTTGTATATGCTAGTTGATAACTAGTGTTCCTAACACATAGTTTCCCCCTCTGACCATTTGTGACTTGTGTTATGAGTTTTTAACGTTGACTGCACACTGTGAAGTTCTTTTGGTCATGGTTAGTGGCATATGCCTACTTTGGTTTGTCACTGTACATGGTTGCCAAGCCGTGTCACTACGTACTGAAGATCTTTGTGCTTTCTATTTGATAGATAGTGTTCCCAAACCATTGGTTTCCCCTTTGACTATGTGTGACTCTTCTTGTGAGTTCTCAACATTGACCGCATGAAGTGAAATTCTTTGGTCATGGTCAGTGACATATGCATGCCTTAGTTGGCCGCTGTGCATGGTAGCCAAACTGTACCACTTCATATTGACGGTCTTTGTACTTGCTAGTCGATAACTAGTATTCACAAACCGTTGTTTCCCCCTCTGACCATTTGTGACTCGTGTTATGAGTTGTGAAAGTTGACCACACATAGTGACATTCTTGGTCATGGTCAGTGATATATGTCTACTTTGGTTGGTCATTGTACATGGTAGCCACACCGTGCTACTACTTATTGAAGGTCCTTGTGCTTGCTGGTTGATACCTCGTGTTCCCAAACCATCCTTCCCCCCTCTGGCCATTTGTGACTCGTATTATGATTTGTCAACGTCGACCAAAACAGCACATTTCTTTGCTGAAAGGTAGTACATATGCCTACTCTGGTCGGTCATTGTGCATGGTAGCCACACCGTGCTACTACTTATTGAAGGCCGTTGTACTTGCTAGTTGAAAACTAATATTCCAGAATCATTGTTTCCCCGTCTGACAATTTGTGACTCGTGTTATGGGTTGTGAACGTTGACCACGCATATTGAACTTCTTTGGTCATGGTCAGTGACATATGCCTAGTTTGGTTGTTCGGTGTGCATAGTAGCCACACCGTGCCACTACTCATTGAAGTTTCTTGTCCGTTCTAGTCGCTACATAGGATTCCCAATCCATTGTCTCTCCCTCTGGCCATTTGTGACTCGTGTTATGATATGTCAATGTTGCCCACACAGAGTGGACTTCTTTGGTCATAGTCAGTGACGTATGCATCCTTTGGTTTGTCACTGTGTACGCTAGCCACACTGTGCCACTACTCGTTGAAGGACATTGTACTTGCTAGTTGATAACTAGTGTTCCCGACCCATAGTCTCCCCTCTGACCATTTGTGATTCGTGTTATTCGTTTTCAACGTTTACCACACATTGTGAAACTCTTTTGGTCATTATTAGTGGCATATGCCTTCTTTGGTTTGTTAATGTACATGGTTGTCACGCCATGTCACTACCTATTGAAGGTCTATGTGCTTTCTAGTTGATAGCTAGTGTTTCCAAAGCATTGTTACCCCCGTTGACTATCTGTGACTCTTGTTGTGAGTTGTCAACGTTGACGACATGAAGTGAAATTCTGCGGTCATGGACAGTGACATGCATTTCTTGGTTGGCTGCTGTGCACGGTACCCACACAGTGCCACTGTACATTGACGGTTTTTGTACTTGCTAGCCTATAACTAATATTCACAAACCATTGTTTTCCCCCCTGACCATTTGTAACTCGTGTTATGAGTTGTCAAGGTTGACCACACATAGCGATATTCTTGGTCATGGTCAGTGACATATGCCTACTTTGGTTGGTCGTTGTACATGGTAGCCACACCGTGCTACTTATTATTGAAGGTCCTTGTGATTGCTGGTCTATACCTGGTGTTGCCAAACCATCGTTCCCCCCTCTGACCATTTGTGACTCGTATTATAAGTTGTCAATGTTCACCACACACAGCGGATTTCTTTGCTGAAAGGCAGTACATATGCCTACTTAGGTCGGTCTTTGTGCATGGTAGCCACACCGTGATACTACTTATTGAAGGTCGTTGTACTTGCTAGTTGAAAACTAACATTCCAAAATCATTGTTTTCCCCTTTGACCATTTGTGACTCGTGTTATGGGTTGTGAACGTTGACCACCCACTAAAATTCATTGAAATTCTTTGGTCATGGTCTGTGACATATGCCTACTTTGGTTGTTCGGCGTGCATAGTAGCCATACCGTGCCACTTTTTATTGCAGTTCTTTGTCCGTTCTAGTTGCTACATAGGGTTCCCAATCCATTGTCTCTCCCTCTGACCATTTGTGACTCGTGTTATGAGCTGTCAATGTTGACCACACATAGTGGACTTCTGACGTATGCATCCTTTTTTTGGTCACTATGCACGCTAGCCACACCGTGCCACTACTTGTTGAAGGGCTTTGTACTTGCTAGTTGATAACGAGTGTTCCCAACCCACAGTTTCCACTCTGAACATTTGTGACTCGTGTAATGAGTTTTTAACGTTTACCACACACTCTGAAATTCTTTTAGTCATTGTTAGTGCCATATGCCTACTTTGGTTTGTCACTGTACATGGCTACCACGCCGTGTCACTATGTATTGAAGGTCTTTGTGCTTTCTAGTTGATAGCTAGTGTTCCCAAACCATTGTTACCCCCTCTGACTATCTGTGACTCTTGTTGTGAGTTGTCAACGCTGACCACATGAAATGAAATTCTTTGGTCATGGGCAGTGACATATGCGTACTTTGGTTGGTCGCTGTGCATGGTAGCCACAGTGTGCCACTGCATATTGACGGTCTTTGTACTTGCTAGTCGATAACTAGTATGCACAAAACATTTTTCCCCCTCTGACCATTTGTGACTTATGTTATGATTTGTCAAAGTTGACCACACATAGTGACATTCTTTGGTCATGGTCAGTGACACATGCCTACTTTGGTTGGTCATTGTACATGGTAGCCACACCGTGCTACTATTTATTGAAGGTCTTTGTGCTTGCTAGTTGATACCTGGTGTTCCCAAACCATCGTTCCCCCCTCTGACCATTTGTGACTCGTATTATGAGTTGTCAACGTTGACCACACACAGCGGCTTTCTTTGGTCAAAGGCAGTGCATATGCCTACTTTGGTCGGTCATTGTGCATGGTAGCCACACCGTGCTACTATTTATTGAAGGTCTTTGTGCTTGCTAGTTGATACCTGGTGTTCCCAAACCATCGTTCCCCCCTCTGACCATTTGTGACTTGTGTTATGGGTTGTGAACGTTGACCACCCATGTTGAAATTCTTCGGTCATTATCAGAGACATATGCCTAGTTTGGTTGTTCGGTGTGCATAGTAGCCACACCGTGTCACTACTTATTGAAACTCTTTTTCCTTTCTAGTTGATACGTGGGGTTCCCAAACCATTGTCTCTTCTCTATAGCACCTTTCACTCGTGTTATGATTCGTGAGTGTTGACCACACATTGTGGACTTATTTGGTCATAGTCAGAGGGGTATGTATCCTCCGCTTGGTCACTGTTCGCACTAGCCACACCGTGCCACTACTTGTTGAAGGTCTTTGTACTTGCTAGTTGATAACCAGTATTCCTAACCCATTGTTTCCCCCTCTGACCATTTGTGACTTGTGTTATGAGCTTTTAACGTTGACCACACACTGAATTTCTTTTGGTCATGGTTAGTGGCATACGACTGCTTTGGTTTGTCACTGTACATGGTTGCCACGCCGTGTCACTACGTATTGAAGGCCTTTGTGCTTTCTTGTTGATAGCTACTGTTCCCAAAGCATTGGTATCCACTCTCACTATCTGTGACTATTCATGTGAGTTGTCAACGTTGACCACATGAAGTGAAAATCTTTGGTCATGGTCAGTGACATACGCATACTTTGGTTGGTCTCTGTGCATGGTAGCCACTTTATGCCACTATATATCGAAGCCCTTTGTACTTGCTAGTCAATAACTAGTATTCACAACCTATTATTTCCCACTCTGACCATTTGTGACTTGTGTTATGAGTTGCCAAAGTTGACCACTCATAGTGACATTCTTTGGTCATGGTCAGTGACATATGCCAACTTTGGTTGGTCATTATACATGGTAGCCACACGGTGCCACTACTTATTGAAGGTCCTTGTTCTTGGTAGGTGATACCTGGTGTTCCCAAACCATCGTTCCCCCCTCTGACCATTTGTGACTCCTATTATGAGTTGTCAACGTTGCCCACACACAGCGGATTTCTTTGGTCAAAGGCAGTACATATGCGTACTTTGGTCGGTCATTGTGCATGGTAGCCACACCGTGCTACTACTTATTGAAGGTCGTTGTACTTGCTATCTGAAAACAAATATTCCGAAACCATTGTTTCATCCTCTGACCATTTGTGACTCTTGTTATGGGTTGTGAACGCTCACCACCCATATTGAAATTCTTTGGTCATGGTGAGTGACATATGCCTAGTTTGGTTGTTCGGTGTGCATAGTAGCCTCATCGTGCCACAACTTATTGAAGTTCTTTGTCCTTTATAGTGGATACATAGGGTTCCCATACCATTGTCTCTTCCTCTCACCATTTTTGACTCGTGTTATGAGTTGTGACTGTTGACGACACATAGTGGACTTCTTTGGTCATAGTCAGTGATGTATGCATTCCTTTGTTGGCCACTGTTTACGCTAGCCACACCGTGCCACTACTTGTTGAAGGTCTTTGTACTTGGTAGTTGATAACTAGTGTTCCCAACCCATTGTTTCCCCCTCTGACCATTTGTGACTCGTGTTATGAGTTTTCAACATTGACCGCACACCGTGAAATTCTTTTGGTCATGGTTAGTAGCATATGCCTACTTTGGTTTGTCACTGTTCATGGTTGCCACGCTGTGTCACTATGTATTGGAGGTCTTTGTGCTTTCTAGTTGAGAGCTAGTGATCCCAAACCATTGTTACCCCCTTTCACTATCTGTGACTCTTGTTGTGAGTTGTCAATGTTGACCACATGAAGTGAAATTGTTTGGTAATGGTTAGTGACATATGCATACTTCGGTTGGCCACTGTGCATGGTAGCCACACTGTGCCACTACATATTGAAGGTCTTTGTACTTGCTACTCAATAACTAGTATTAAAAAACCATTGTTTTCCCGTCTGACCATTTGTGACTCGTGTTATGTGTTGTCAAACTTGACCACACATAGTGACATTATTTGGTCATGGTCAGTGATATAAGCCTACTTTGGTTGGTCATCGTATATTATAGCCACACCGTGCCAGTACCTATTGAAGGTCCTTGTGCTTGCTAGTTGATACCTGATGTTACCAAAACATCATTCCCATATTGAAATCCTTTGGTCATGGTCAGTGACATATGCCTAGTGTGGTTGTTTGGTGTGCATAGTAGCCACACCGTGCCACTACTTATTGAAGTTATTGGTCCTTTCTAGTCGATACATATGGTTCCTAAATCATTGTCTGTCACTCTGACCATTTGTGGCTCGTGTTATGAGTTGTCAATGTTGACCACACATAGTGGACATCTTTTGGACATAGTCAGTGATGTATGCATCCTTTGATTGGTCTCTGTGCACGCAAGCCACACCGTGCAATACTTGTTGAAGGTCTTTGTACTTACAAGATGATAACTTGTGTTCCCAACCCATTGTTACCCCTCTGACCATTTGTGACTCGTGTTATGCGTTTTTTACGTTGTTCACACATTGTGAAAATCGTTTTGTCATGGTTAGTAGCATATGCCTTCTTTTGTTTGTCACTGTACATGGTTGCCACGCCGTCTCACTATGTATTGAAGATCTTTATGCTTTCTAGTTGATAGATAGTGCTTCCAAACCATTGTGACCCCCTTTGACTACCTGTGACTCTTGTTGTGAGTTGTCACCATTAACCACATGAAGTGAAATCATTTTGTCATGGTCAGTGAAATATGCATACTTTGGTTGGTCACTGTGCATGGTAGCCAAATCAAGCCACTACATATTGAAGGTCTTTGCTCTTGCTTGCCGATAACTAGTATTCACAAACCATTGTTTCCCCCTCTGACCATTAGTGACTCGTGTTATGAGTTGTCAAAGTTGACCACACATAGTGACATTCTTTGGTCGTGGTCAAAGACATATGCCTACTTTGGTTGGTCATTGTTGTTGGCTTGAGGGTGAGTGTGCACCCTGGAGGGTCCCTAGCAGTGGCTGGTTTACACCACCAACTGTTTTTGGAGAGACTAAAACAATGGAGGCAACTGGTTCCAAGGATGGCAAAATATGGTCAGAGAGTGAGGCAATAGTTTTTGGCCTCAATTGGATGGGAATTAACACTTGATCAAGGCTAACAAGCAGTGGCATTTTATAGCCACTGATCTACGCTTTCCAGAATACCAAAGCATGCCAGATTTGGAGCTTCCTAGCAGATTCCATGGCTTCTAGATTGCTCCTTGGTAGGCTGTCCTTTTCCCACCTAGGAAGGCATCCCTTCCCTCCTCTAGAAGCTTCTGCCCCTTCCTAGATTCCTCGGCTTGCTTCTAGTAGGAGGGAAGGTGTCCAGAAAACCAGGACACCTCTAGATGCCTTGTAGGACAAGTCACCCCTTCTAGAAACATAAAGAGGAACTCTAGAAGTTGAGCTAGCTTCCTGGCATCTATTTTCCACCTCCCTTGAGGCAGGGCATAATTTCATCTTGTGGGACTTGAACCCGGGCCCCTGCCTCTAGAGGTGGACACGATTAACCACTAAGCCACTAAGGCTTGTCTTTTTGGTGTTCCTTTTTGGAGTCACTCCTGCCATGGTGAGGAGCATCATTCCAACAATCTCCCCCTTGCGCATCACCCATGGCAGTCGTCCATGCTCAACCTATAACTGAGGAGACTTTCTCCTAGTGGGAGGCGAGCTTATATTTTATTGCTCCCTCCCACTTAACCCCATCCTTCTTGTGCAGTGCCTCCTTGAGGCTCCTCTTGCGTGAAGAAGACTTGTGCAAACCCAGTCCAGATGCCCTTGTTGGCATCGTACCTTTTAGTCTTTCTTCGCACACAGTTGCTCGTGCGAGGCTCTTGAGGCGGTTGTTGTTTTTGCTCTCCCCTTTTGGCGCCATCCTCTCCAAGCGCCTGCTCCCCCTCTCTTGGAGACCTTGGAGACATCGGTCGACTCCCCGCCTCCTCGTCCATCTCCGGTGCTTCGGATTCTTCATCCAAACTGGCCGAAACAAATTCTGCCGGTTGCCCATCGCTCGGGCGATCCTCTCCAGCTGGTGCTGCTGTAAGGACGTCACCCTCATTCACGTCCTCCGGCGTCTCCCCCTCAAGGAGTGGCATCCATTCCTCCCTCTTGGAGAGACCTGCCTCCTTGTCTATCCAACGGCTTTTCTCGTCGAATGTGACGTCGCGACTCCGCACAATCTGCTGCCTCCTTGGGTCAAAGAGCCGATACGCCTTGTTTCTACTCTCATATCCAAGGAAAATACACCGACGGGTACGCGGGTCCAGCTTGCTCCATCCCTCACGTGCCTGCACCATTGCATGTGCAGCACAACGAAACGTGCGGAGGTGACCCACCGCCGGCTTCCTCCCGCTCCACACTTCTTGTGGCGTCTTCCACACATTGCTCTCCTTGTCCTTCAGCGGCTTGGTCGGCATGAGATTCATGATGTACACTGCTGTCTTTGCCGCCTCCGCCCAATACCGTTTTGTAAGGCCAGCGTCGCTCAAAATGGATCACACCATGTTAAGGATTGTGCGATTTGCTCTCTCTGCGACGCCATTCTGTTGTGGGGAGTGTGGAGTTGTTTTCTGCCACTCAATCCCCTTACTCTTCATCCACCCAAGGCACCCTGCATATTCACCGCCGTTGTCACTCCGGAACGCCTTCACCTTCAACTCTGTTTGCCGCTCCACATCAGCCACAAACTCTTGCATGCACGCAAGAACCTCACTCTTCCGCTTCATTGGGTAGAGGTAGAGTTTCCGGCTGTGGTCATCGATGAAGGTGAGGAAGTAGCGAGCTCCGCCGATGGAGCTCTCAAGCGATCCACACACATCTGTGTGTACCACGGCCAGTTTTGCGGATGCACGCGTCCCCTTGGCAACAAACGACTGCCGAGTTGATTTGCCAATGATGCATGGCTCACACACGGTCTTCTTGGTTCCATCAAGGCCGCTGATTTGGAGACCCCGCACCACTTCCCTGTTAGCCATCTCTTTCACTGTTGATGGAGAAATGTGGCAGAGTCGGCGCTGCCATAGGTGCAAATCTCCTCCATCCTTCATTGCAAGGTTGGCAGCGTTGGACCCCACCCGGCTGCTGAGGATCTTTGCACGTAGCACGTACAAGTCGTCCTCCCTCTTGGCACGCGCAATCACCTCACCTTTGCCCTCTTTGCGGATGACGGTCTCCTTCTTTGCGAAGAGCACCTCAAGTCCCTTGTCGGTAAGGCGGCAGACGGAGAGCAGGCTTGCCCCAAAGTTAGGCATATGCAGCACATCGTAGATTGTGCTCGTGACAGGTTTTCCATCCACAATTGACTCAATGTGGACATTACCCTCACCAGAGGCCACCTCTGTTTTTCCATTGGCCACCGTCATGCGTCTCTCCGAGGCGCCGTAGGTGACAAATGCCGCCCTGTTGCATTGCGTGTGGCGGCCTAATCCGGAGTCGATGACGACAACTCCCGGATTATTCAAGTTGGTGGAGTTGTACGCCAGAAGGGCGTGCTCATCTGTCTTCCCGCCCCGCTGCGACCGATCTATTTTCTTCTTAGGACAGTTGCGCGCGTAGTGACCCTCCTTGCCGCACTTGAAGCACTCCCCCTTCTTGTCACCCTTCTTAGTGCCCTGTTTGGCACCCTTCCACTTGTCGCCTGGGCCTCCACTTTGAGGATGAACCGTGTAAGCTGAAGTTGATGCCGCTGCACTCTCTCGACCACCACGTCGCATCCACTCATTGCGCACGTACTCAGCAACCTTCGGGTACTTCAGCTCGTCGGAAGGCCAGCCACCAAGGACTGTGATCATGGGACTCCAACTGTCTGGCAAGGCCAGAAGGAGGATCATAGCTTGCAACTAAGAGTCGACCTCCCAACCAGTGGCCACGCACTCCGCTGCAAGCGAATCAATCTACTACATGATCTCCATGATGTTGTCGCCTTCGTTGGCTCAGAGGGTGACGAGCCGTTTGAAGATGAAGAGCTGATTGGCAAGGTTTCTTGACTGGTAGATCGAGCAGAGTTTTGACCATGCATCCGCGGCCAGGGTGCATCCTTGGATGTGCCCAAGTTGTGGTGGACATAACGCGGACACGAGGAGCGCCAATGCCTTTTTGTTGCGCTTCTTGTATGCCTCCTTCACCTCAGCCGTTGCAGTCTCCGGCGGAATAGTCTGATCACCTTTTACAAGCTCAAGCAGTCCCCTGTCGTCAAGGAAGACCTCAAACTGCCACCTCCACAAGGCGAATCCTGTCCCATCAAACAAAAGGACAGCGCGGCTGCTCTCTTGCTCGCTGGTTGCCATGTCTTGCTGTTGGAAGCGTGAAATCAAACTGGCTTTGAACCCCTTAGAGGCGTGGGCCCATAACCCTTTGTTGGCCTGAGGGTGAGTGTGCACCCTGGAGGGTCCCTAGCAGTGGCTGGTTTACACCACCAACTGTTTTTGGAGAGACTGAAACTATTGAGGCAACTGGTTCCAAGGATGGCAAAACCTGGTAAGAGAGTGAGGCACTAGTTTTTGGCCTCAATTGGATGGGAATTAACACTTGATCAAGGCTCACAAGAAGTGGCATTTTATAGCCACTGATCTAAGCTTTCCAGAACACCAAAGCATGCCACATTTGGATCTTCCTAGCAGATTCTATGGCTTCTAGAGTGCTCCTTGGTAGGCTGTCCTTTTCCCACCTAGGAAGGCATCCCTTCCCTCCTCTAGAAACTTCTGCCCCTTCCTAGATTCCTCATCTTGCTTCTAGTAGGAGGGAAGGTGTCCAGAAGACCAAGACACCTCTAGATGCCTTGTAGGACAAGTCACCCCTTCTAGAAGGTGTGCCACCTTCCTAGACCCTCACTTGGCCTTCTAGAAACCTAAAGAGGAACTCTAGAGGTTGAGCAAGCTTCGTGGCATCTATTTTCCACCTCCCTTGAGGCAGGGCATAATTTCATCTTGTGGGACTTGAACCAGGGCCCCTGCCTCTACAGGTGGACACCATTAACCACTAAGCCACTAAGGCTTGTCTTTTTGGTGTTCCTTTTTGGAGTCACTCCTGCCATGGTGAGGAGCATCATTCCAACAATTGTACATGGTAGCCACACCGTGCCACTACGTATTGAAGGTCCTTGTGCTTGCTAGTTGATACCAGGTGTTCCCAAACCATCGTTCCCCCCTCTGACCACTTGTGACTTGTATTATGAGTTGTCAATATTGACCACACACAGCAGATTTCTTTGGTCAAAGGCAGTACATATGCCTACTTCGGTCGGTCATTGTGCATGGTAGCCACACCGTGCTACTAGTTATTGAAGGTCGTTGTCCTTGCTAGTGGAACACTAATGTTTTGAAACCATTTTTTCCCCCTCTAACCATTTGTGACTCGTGTTATGGATTGTGAGCGTTGAAGGTTTTTGTGCCGTGTCACTACCTATTGAAGGTTTTTGTGCTTTCTAGTTCATAGCTAGTGTTCCCAAACAATTGTTACCCCCTCTAACTATCCGTGATTCTTGTTGTGAGTTGTCAACGTTGAACACATGAAGTGAAATTCTTTGGTCATGGTCATTGACATATGCATACATAGGTTGGTCACTGTGCATGGTAGTCACACTGTGCCACTACATATTGAAGGTCTTTGTACTTGCTAGTCAATAACTAGTATTCACAAACCATTATTTCCCCCTCTGACCATTTGTGACTCGTGTTATTTGTTCTCAAAGTTGACCACACATAGTGACATTCTTTGGTCGTGTCAGTGAGATGCCTACTTTGGTTGGTCAATGTACATGGTATCCACACCGTGCCACTACTTATTGAAGGTCCTTTTGCTTGCTAGTTGATACCTGGTATTCCCAAACCATCGTTCCCCCCTCTCACCATTTGTGACTCATGTTATGAGTTGTCAACGTTGACCACACACAGCGGATGTCTTTGGTCAAAGGCAGTACATATGCTTACTTTGGCCGGTCATTGTGCATGGTAGCCACACTATGCTACTAATTATTGAAGGTCGTTGTGCTTGCTAGTTGAAGACTAATATTCCAAAACCATTGTTTCCCCCTCAGACCATTTGTGACTCGTGTTATGGGTTGTGAACGCTGACCACCCATACTGAAATTCTTTCGTCATGGACAGTGACATATGCCTAGTTTGCTTGTTTGGTGTGCATAGTAGCCACACCGTGCCACCATGTATTGAAATTCTTTGTCCTTTCTAGTCAATACATAGGGTTCCCAAACCATTGTATCTCTCTTTGACCATTTGTGACTCGTGTTATGAGTTGTCAATGTTTACCACGCATAGTGGACTTTTATGGTCATGATCAGTGACGTGTGCATCCTTTGAATTGTCACTGTGCATGCTAGCCACACCGTGCCACTACCTGCTGAAGGTCTTTGTACTTGCTAGTTGATAACTAGTGTTCCCAACCCATTGTTTTCCCCTCTGGCCATTTGTGACTCGTGTTATGAGTTTTCAACGTTGACCACACGCTGTAAAATTCGTTTGGTCAAGGTTAGTGGCATATGCCTCCTTTGGTTTGTCACTTTACATGGTTGTCACGCCACGTCACTACGTATTGAAGGTCTTTGTGCTTTCTAGTTGATAGCTAGTGTTCCCAAACCATTGTTACCCCCCTTTGACTATGTGTGACTCTTGTTGTGAGCTGTCAACGTTGACCACGTGAAGTGAAATTCTTTGGTTATGGTCAGTGACATATGCATACTTTGGTTTGTCACTGTACATAAGTCCACACTGTGCCACTACATATTGACGGTCTTTGCACTTGCTAGTCGATAACTAGTATCCACAAACCATTGTTCCCCCCTCAGACCATTTGTGACTCGTGTTATGAGTTGTCCAAGTTGACCACACATAGTGACATTCTTTGGTCATGGTCAGTGACATATGCCTACTTTGGTTGGTCATTGTACATGGTAGACACACCGTGCCACTACTTATTGAAGTTCTTTGTGCTTGCTAGTTGATAGGTGGTGTTCCCAAACCATCGTTAACCCCTCTGACAATTTGTGACTCGTATTATGAGTTGTCAACGTTGACCACACACAGCAGATTTCTTTGGTCAAAGGCAGTGCATATGCCTACTTTGATCAGTCATTGTGCATGGTAGCCACACCGTGCTACTACTTATTGAAGGTCGTTGTGCTTGCTAGTTGAAGACTAATATTCCGAAACCATTGTTTCCCCCTCTGACCATTTGTGACTTGTGTTATGGGTTGTGAACGTTGACCTCCCCTATTGAAATTATTTGGTCATGGTCATTGACATATGCCTAGTTTGGTTGTTTAGTGTGCATAGTAGCCACACCGTGCCACTACTTATTGAAGTTCTTTGTCCTTTATAGTCGCTACATATGGTTCCCAATCCATTGTCTCTCCCTCTGACCATTTGTGACTCGTGTTATGAGTTGTCAATGTTGACCACACATAGTGGACTTATTTGGTCATAGTCAGTGACGTATGCATCCTTTGGTTCGTCACTTTGCACGCCAGCCACACCGTGCCACTACTTGTTAAAGGTCTTTGTACTTGCTAGTTGATAACTAGTGTTCCCAACCCATTTTTTCCCCATCTGACCATTTGTCACTCGTGTTATGAGTTTTCAACATTAACCACACACTATAAAATTCGTTTGGTTATGGTTAGTGGCATTTGCCTACTTTGGTTTGTCACTGTACATGGTTGCCACGTTGTGCCACTACGTATTGAAGGTCTTTGTGCTTTCTAGTTGATAGCTAGTGTTCCCAGACCATTGTTACCCCCTTTGACTATCTGTGACTCTTGTTGTGAGTTGTCAATGTTGACCACATGAAGTGAAATTCTTTGGTTATGGTCAGTGACATATTCATACTTTGGTTGGTCACTGTGCATGGTAGCCACACTGTGCCACTGCATATTGAAGGTCTTTGTACTTGCTAGTTGATAACTAGTATTCACACACCATTGTTCCCCCCTCTGACCATATGTGACTCGTGTTATGAGTTGTCAAAGTTGACTACACATAGTTACATTCTTTGGTCATGGTCAGTGACATATGCCTGCTTTGGCAGGTCATTGTACATGGTAGCCACACCTTGCCACTGCTTATTAAAGATCCTTGTGCTTGCTAGTTGATACATGGTGTTGCCAGACCACCGTTACCCCCTCTGACCATTTGTGACTCGTATCATGAGTTGTCAACATTGACCACACATAGCGGATTTCTTTGGTCAAAGGCAGTACATATGCCTACTTTGGTCGGTCACTGTGTATGGTAGCCACACCTTGCTACTACGTATTGAAGGTAGTTGTACTTGCTAGTTAAAAACTAATATTCCAAAACCATTGTTTCCCCCTTCGACCATTTGTGAATCGTGTTATGGGTTGTGAATGTTGACCACCCATATTGAAATTTGTTGATCATGGTTAGTGACATATGCCTAGTATGGTTATTCGGTGTGCATAGTAGCCACACAATGCCACTACTTATTGAAGTTCTTTGTCCTTTCTAGTCGCTACATAGGGTTCCCAATGCATTGTCTCTCCCTCTGACCAGTTGTGACTTGTGTTATGAGTTGTCAATGTTGACCACACATAATGGACTTCTTTGGTCATAGTCAGTGATGTATGCATCCTTTGGTTGGTCACCGTGCACGCTAGCCACACCGTGCCACTACTTGTTAAAGGTCTTTGTACTTGGTAGTTGATAACTAGTGTTTCCAACCTATTGTTTCCCCCTCTGACCATTTGTGACTCGTGTTGTGAGTTTTCAATGTTGACCACACACTGTGATATTCTTGTGGTCATGATTAGTGGCATATGCCTACTTTGGTTTGTCACTGTACATGGTTGCCACACCGTGTCACTACTTATTGAAGGTCTTTGTGCTTTCTAGTTGATAGCTAGTGTTCCCAAACCATTGTTATCCCCTTTTACTATCTGTGACTTTTGTTATGAGTTGTCAACGTTGACCACATGAAGTGAAATTCTTTGGTCATGGTCAGTGACATATGCATAGTTTGGTTGGTCACTGTGCATGGTAGCCACACTGTGCCACTACATATTGAAGGTTTTTGTACTTGCTAGTCAATAACTAGTATTCACAAACCATTGTTTCCCCCTCTGACCATTTGTGACTCGTATTATGAGCTGTCAAAGTTGACCACACATAGTGACATTCTCTGGTCATGGTCAAAGACATATGCCTACTTTGGTTGGTCATTGTACATGGTAGCCACACCGTGCCACTGCTTATTGAAGGTCCCTGTGCTTGCTAGTTGATACCTGTTGTTCCCAACCAATTGTTCCCCCCTCATAACATTTGTGACTTGCATTATGAGTCGTCAATGTTGACCACACTTAGCGGATTTCTTTGGTCAACGGCAGTACATATGCCTACTTTGGTCGGTCATTGTGCATGGTAGCCACACCGTGCTACTACTCATTGAAGGTCGTTGTACTTGCTAGTTGAAAACGTATATTCTAGAACCATTGTTTCCCCCTCCGACCATTTGTGACTCGTGTTATGGGTTGTGAACATTGACCACCAATATTGAAATTCTTTGGTCATGGTCAGTGACATATGCTTAGTTTGGTTGTTCGGTGTGCATAGGAGCCACGCCGTGCCACTACTTATTGATGTTCGTTTTCCTTTCTAGTCACTGCATAGGGTTCCCAAATCATTGTCTCTCCCTCTGACCATTTGTGACTCGTCTTATGAGTTGTCAACGATGACCACACATAGTGGACTTCTTTGGTCATCGTCAGTGACGTATGCATCCTTTCATTGGTCACTGTGCACACTAGCCACACCGTGCCACTACTTGTTGAAGGTCTTTGTACTTGCTAGTTGATGACTAGTGTTCCCAACCCATTGTTTCCCCCTCTGACCATTTGTGACTCGTGTAATGAGTTTTCAACGTTGACCACACACTGTGAAATTATTTTGGTCATGGTTAGTGGCATATGTCTACTTTGGTTTGTCTCTGTACATGGTTGCCACATCGTGTCACAACATATTGAAGGTCTTTGTGCTTTATAGTTGATAGCTAGTGTTCCCAAACCATTGTTACCCCCTTTGACTGTGTGTGACTCTTGTTGTGAGTTGTCAACGTTGACCACATGAAGTGAAATTATTTGGTCATGGTCAGTGACATATCCATTCTTTGGTTGGTCACTGTGCATGGTAGCCACACTGTGCCAATACACACTTAAGGTATTTTTACTGGCTAGTTGATAACTAGTATTCACAAACCATTGTTTCCCCCTCTGACCATTTGTGACTCGTGTTATGAGTTGTCAACGTTGACCACACATAGAGACATTCTTTGGTCATGGTCAGTGACATATGCCTACTTTGGTTGGTAATTGCACATGGTAGCCACACCGTGCCACTGCTTATTAAAGGTCCTTGTGCTTGCTAGTTGATACCTGGTGTTCCCAAACCATCGTCCCCCCTCTGACCATTTGTGACTTGTATTATGAGTTGTCACATCTACCAAACATAGCGGATTTCTTTGGTCAAAGGCAGTACATATGCCTACTTTGGTCAGTCATTGTGCATGGTAGCCACACCGTGCTACTACTTGTTGAATATCGTTGTACTTGCTAGTTGAAAACTAATATTCCAAAACCATTGTTTCCCCCCCCCCCC